>CM055908.1:4685968-4819359 GCA_029582155.1 Panopea generosa | reverse complement strand
AACATACCTGTACTTTGTTGACATACGACAGTTCGCCTCTCGAACATACCTGTACTTTGTTGACATGCGTCACATCGCCTCTCGAACATTCTTTTACTTTATTGACATGCGACACATCGCCTCTCGAAAATCGCCTCTCGAACATATCTGTACTTTGTTGACATGCTAATATTAAATATTAGATATGAAGACAAAAAAAAACATGTATATAGTATATGAAAATATAGACGCACGTGTAAATTCATCAATGTGAACGTATAAAACACATCTTAGCAACGTCTTACCTTACATATATATTCAACAGCTTATCAAATATTCCAAATGAATTTTTTGTCAATCTGTTTTTTCTTTAGCCGATTAAAGGGGACAAGGTTTTAGTTTCGAAAGCGTTTCTTTTTGACGAATCACCGCCAGATTTATTTAGCATAACAATCTTACATGTTAAACAAACACATTTACTTTTTATTTCATGTATTTTCAATGTGTCATGACGTCACACTATCTATGTTGAAAAAAATGTTAAATAGTCAGTCTATGATATTTTTAGATTTCTCTATAAGTCAAATTGCCATTACTGAAAGGACACACAAATTTCTGTGTCCTAAAATCACAATGCAGTGTCTCGAGTGTCCTATCGACACATTTCTAGTGTTGTATATAAACTTCAATTTTAGAACCAAACATTAAAAACTTATGGCCAGATTTCATTTTTTCCGTTTCAGCTTGACAGTGCAGACAATGTTGAAAAGTATGAAAGGTTTCTTGCTGTCCATGGGGATGTTTTGAAGGGCCGAAGCATTATAAACATATACAGAATGACATTTAACATGAAACCAATACTGGTAATTTATTATAGATCCATACGAGAAATAACACAGTTCACTCAAGGTATGAATGATCTTCACAAAAGCTGGGACCTTGTCAAATGCTTTCAAACCACTGTTCTGTGGCAAATTAGAGCCAGTCATACGACACGCTATTTTGATGATTGCAGAATTAGCTTATTCCAATAGAAGAGTTGCGGAAGAACAGGTCTACAGTGTATTCGTGGGAAATATTCCTGCAGGATATTGAAGGTAATGTTATGATGGATCATCGCGTTTTATCACCCACCAAAGGCGGGGGTATAGTCTTGGGCATTGTCCCTCCATCCGGAGCCATATTTAAGACATGGATAAGAGTATTTGAATTAAACTTGGTAGAAATGTTAACTACTATACGGAAATGAAGCCATGCATATTCCAGTAAGATCGCAAGAGGAACACAAAAGTTACGAATCTTTGTACTTATATAGTGTTAACTAGTTCTTCTGTCCGGAGCCATATCTAAGACATGGTTAGAAGTATTTGAATTAAATTTAGTAGAAATGTTAAATATTATAGGGAAAGTTTCAGTCAGATTGCTCAAGGAACACAAAAGTTATGGCCCTTTGTATTTTATATAGTGTTTACTTTATAGGGTATTTCTTTGTAAAACCACAAAAAGGTCCATTTCTACTAAATAAATTCAGATATTGTGACCAAACTTGATACATATGTAGCATTCTGGGAGTATGTATTCTGGTCAAGGTCAATGTTACTGTTACTTAAAAAGAAAACTGGTTTCTGGTCAGCAACTTCAGTTAGAAATGAGGTAATAGGCAGCTTGCATAGAGACCAAGGCTCAGTTACATTTTGGTTTGCTTTGTGTCAAGGTCAGTGTCACTACCACTAAGTATAGAAAATAATGATGTTCACACAATAACTACAATTAGAAATGAGATAGATTTGTTAGCTTTGGGTCAAGGCCATTGTTACTTAATAAAGAAAAAATATTTTTTGCTCAATAACTTAAGTTAGGAATGAGGTATTGCGACCAAACTTGGTTACAGTCAAACCTCTGTTAAGCAATCAGCCAAAGGAGTGGCATAATATTGTTACTAAAGGCACAAGGCTGCTTAAGTCAGGTGGAAATTAGAACAAAATGTCAATTTGGGAATCTGGCTGCCTAAGGAAAGTGCTTACTTAATACAGGTGACCGATAAGGCAAGTTCAGCTTTATAAGTAGCTAGCACAACAACCAAGGTTTGGTTGCGTTTTTGTTTGATTAGGTTAAGGCCATTGTTACTAAGTTTTAGTCTAAAGAGTTTTTAGGGTTGGGTTAAAAAAGTTTTTATCAATCGAAGGTACAGCCTACGGCAAATATCTAGATTCTTCTTGTTGAAAAGAACCCTTATGGTGTTGTGACAATGGCAACTTACTCATTATATTAGAACCTTACATGACAATGTGTTTACTTTTATTTCAGAAAAATGTGCCAGTGACTTTCCAAGAGTTGTCATTTGCAACAGGGGCAGATCATATTCCTCCAACAGGGTTTTCGAAGAAACTAGAGATTTCATTCTTTACAGAAGAACAAGGGGTTTTACGATTGCCATATGTATCAACGTGCGCCATGCAGTTATGCCTGCCGAGGGGCATTTCTGACCCAACTCTATTGGCTAACTAAGTAGAAAGAGCCATTAAAAGATCAATTGGGTTTGATAAAATCTAAATTTTGCCATAAGATATTCATATAGGGCATCATTATGAGACTTACTGCATGTATTGCTAGTTAAATAGATTAAGCAGAAAATGGTAATGGCGATGACAGCCCATTTTCAGAGACTGAATGATAGACATGCTGTGTATCTTAAAAACTTCCCTAGTCACAATTTCATATCAGATTATTTTTCCCGAATGTCATCAGCTTTTTGGCAATTTTGACTGTAATCCTTCAAGGATATTAAGTCGTTCTCAGAACTTCTCAAACAACCCAAATACTTTGTATGATAATTTTGCAGATGAAGATACTAAAATTTTCACAAAAAAAAATAAAAAGGATGGTGAAAGTTGACATATATTACAGTAAACTGTGTTTATAAGAATGGTGTACCATTTGGACCATTGCGTTTTTAGCTTGACTATTCAAAGAATAAGGAGGGCCATTGCACTCGCGTCATCACTGTTGCTTTATGGCAAGCTTTTCAATATCACTATATGTTCTTATCAACTGTTATCTTGTATCGTGCTTTAAACCGAAGTAACCAACAGAAATATTTAAACGATTACGTGTAAGTTATGATTTAAATCTTGGAACGCATGGTGTAGTTGTAGAGCGTTATTAGGAGGACGGTAATTTCGACCCCCCACAGCCCATCCCACGCAACGGCCATACGTTGTGTCCTTCGGTACGACATTTTATTTCTACTCAGGAATACTTAACCGTGATTTGTCTTAATTGTAAGAAGTTGTTTTAGAATCGATGTAAAATAAACATGTTATACATTAGTTAACATTAAATTTAAATCTTGTATAAGATCAAGTTAAGAGCGCGTATCCATGTACGTATTTCTAGTTTAAACAGTGTATGGGCGTTTCCCTCTTGTTTGCTAAGTATAACTAACTGGTATAACTATCAACTCTAAATATTACATGCACAGTTTTACAAGTGAGAGTTTACGTATTCATAAGCACGCTTACATGCATTCAGATAGTGACTAATGGCGTATATTCAGCCTTTCAGCCAGATATAGAAATGGTCTGCATGCTGCTACTTTAATTAGCCAATATATATACAATACTGGTGGCGTGACAGCGCTCGTTGTACGCGAAGAACTTTGTGTCCGCAGTTCACATGATTTTTTTATTTGTTTCAATGTTAAGCGTCGGTACTTGAGCACACTCACACGACATCGGGGGCATGGTTGTAAATCGGTGGCCTCGCATACAGGAGGTTGTTCGATACCCGATTAAGTCATACCAAAGTCTTTACAATCTCATGGTCATATCACACTCTGGGTTTATATGATTAGTCAAGAACTTACAGTTTATTGATAGTTGACATGTGTTATACCAAAATATCACTAGAAAGTAGGGGTCATGTTTTATCCAAGATATGTTTTCCTGTTCAGTGTCTAGTGCACTGTAGACAAAGTAGATATCTAAGCACCATGTTATCTAAATTCACAATTCGAACATTGCAATACTTTCAAAATATTCCAAAAACATGTACATCAACAATGTCATTCAAATAACAAAAAGAGCATTAATATTTGAAAACTGCCTTTTTCAATAATAGATAAGAAGAAATAAGGATTATTTCCGCCATTATACCCAACGAAAGCTAATTTCAGTATGGCTGCTACATTAAATATCTATCAACTCATTCGGATTCACGACACTATTATCTCCCTTGATCACTCCGGACTCTAGTTCTCCTTTTCTTCTTGTTTTCAGGGCTGTAAATTGCAGTGATTTTTTTTTTCCTACACGTGTTATATGATCAATATTTTAGAAATTACCACGAAAATTTGATGCTGATACTTCAGTTCTAGGCAGTTCTGTGTAATTTTAGAATTGATGATTCGAACCTCTTCATGAGAAATACTTAACACAGTATTACTCTTGAAAGCGACAGGTATCACAAAATAAAATAAACTGGTTATGGTTCGACTTTTTTTTCTTTATAATTACAGATCTTGTACCAGTGAAGAATTTGATCACAGACATTTACTGCAGATTTTGTTTTTTTTCACGGTGTTTTGGACATAAATATCGCGTTGTAACTCCGAGTCCATACAGTATGCTGTTGATAATGAACATTTAGGAGATCAAAAACTTTATTGTTGTTATATTATCTGTGAAACAGAACCCGTCTATATTAATTTTAGTTCATATGAACAAAGATTCCCACTTCACGGACTAAAAGCTCCATGTGGATAAAAATCTTCGTGATACCGAACGTGCGATTACGTTGTTTACTTTTAAGTGAGCCTACTATGCATGTATAAGTTTTTGTTCACCTTCGCGCTTTTGAACTTATCATTTTGGCGAGCAAAATGTGAGCCTATTAATTATATGCTTGTTCAGACTTAAGTTACATCTTGGTATGTTACAGTACACGGCTCTATGAACATTATTCGAACAATTCCAGTGTTTGAACAATCCAAAATATAACGTCACCATAACACTCACACTGATAAGCGAATACCAATACTAACCAGTATTTACAACTACATTGGATGTAATAGGTCGTTGATTGGTTTAATATTGACATCCGGTATGGCTGCAGGAATCTTGGATTACATAGTGTTCGGCGTAACCTTGGTGATATCATTAGCCGTTGGGTTGTGGTTCGGCTGGCATAAAAGGAAACAAAACACATTGTTTAACTATCTATTTGGAAATCAACAGTTTAACGTGATACCATTGGGCATGTCGTTTGCAGTGACAATCCAGTCGTCAATCCAGATAATCGGATACCCGACTGAGATATATGCATACGGGGTTCAGTATTTACTAATTATGGTGCCTTTGGGGTTTTGTTATTTATGGACCGGTGTATTGATTGTGCCTTTGTTAAAATCCATCAACGTTTCGGGAGTGTTTGAATACTTTCAACTGAGGTTCAAATCTAACAAAATCCGGTTACCAATCGCGCTGCTGTCCGTTACGGAAACCGTCATCATCATGGCGATTGCAACGTTTTGTGTGTCTCTCGTCATGGAAACCGTGACCGGTTTACCCGTATGGGCAGGGATTTGTATGGTAATGACGTCTTCTTTGGTTTACACGTCACTAGGTGGAATAAAGGCCGTAGTGTACAATGACGTGATTCTGGGTGTGGTCAAATGGATAGGCATATTTGTCCTTGTTGTAAAGTGTACGATAAATGCTGGTGGACTGAGTTACGTTTTAGCGACTTCTTATAGCCGCTTGTCAGCATTTGACATCCGTGTTGACCCCACCGTACGACACACCGTATGGAGCTTATTGTTTTGTTACATTTCTAATTCATTATCTATGCTTTACGGACCCGGAAGTTTGCAACGTATTTATTCTTCACCTGACGTTAGAAAGGCCAGATACATGCTCGGTGTCGGGTATGTACTCATGTGTCTATTTTACTTCCTGATCAGTTACATCGGTCTTGCCGCGTTTGCCTACTTCACCAGTGTTAAATGCGATCCGTTTGCATCTAAGATGTTACACAATGTTAACCAGATAGTTCCATTTACCGTCATGCGAGTGTTTGAAAATGTTCCCGGACTGACTGGTTTATTTATAGCGACTCTGTCTGCCGCGACGCTGAGCACGTTAGCTTCTAATTTAAGCGCAATCGCGACTACCGTTACAGAGGATGTTCTCAAACAATGCTGCACGACTATAGATGTATCCCAACGACTCAGACTCGCTAGATTAACCACATTTTTATTCGGTATACTAGGAGGAATTGTTGCTTACTTGTTTTCATTCATGTCAGGGCCGCTTATGCAAATGCTTGTAATGGCTCGTGGGGTCGTCTCGGGACCTAAACTAGGTATCTTTTTGCTGTCGTTCCATGTCCGTAGAGTAACACCATTGGCGATATACATAGGAGTTACTTTCGGTGTTGCAATGACGGCCTGGATAAGTTTGGGGAAAATATTAACTCCGAACCTCCCATCCGGACCAATGTTACCCAGTGGACCAACCGAAGGCTGTTCGTTGAATAATAGTTTGGCTATATACACGAATGACTATATCAATGATACATATGTCATACTTTCTGTTAATTCCACCGCACCTTATAGTAACACGTCTGTTACAACTTCTCTACACAGTAAGCTAGAGGACGAACGATATAAATCAATTACCGCTAAAAACATATACAACGACACACAATTTGTGTCTGGTATAACGAAGGTGTACACCGTTTCTTATTTGTTCATTTCACCAATCGGAACGCTCGTTACATTTCTTGTAGGCGTAGCCATAAGCCTATTGCAAACTGCAAATGGCACAGTTGTAGATGTCGATCCGGACCTTATGGTGTCATTTAAACATGTGACGTGTGGCCACGGCACACCAACCGTGTCTGATAAAGAGCAAGAAGTTTTTGCAGTTGAAGAAAACACACCTACTATAGAATATGAACTACGATAACAGATTTCTTAGTATTGAAATAAAATATGAACGGGTTGGACAAACTAAAACATTTAGTAACGAGATCTCCTGGAAACACGGTGGCGAACCCACGTGACTTAACGGAGTTGCGTGTTGTGAAAAACGGCGGAAAATTGCCCGCTTCAGGTAACATTTTTACAGATAACTTTAGTAATATCTCATGAAAATACACGAAACAAAGACGAACGCCGTTTTTGCAAGAAATACGAGTAAATAGCACCGATGGTTCAACTCTATACGAACACGGCGTTCGTCTTTGTTTCATGATTGTTTATGAAATGTTAAGAAAGTCATATGCAAAAATGTTACATGAAGCAGGCACTTTTCTTCCGCTTGTTTACACCTTTTCATACCATGAATCAAGGACGTATATAGAAGAATATGAAATTTGCATCTCCTGACTTAATGTTGATAAAGTAAGAGACGAAGGTTTAATTATTTGGCAAATTCATTATTCATAATTCACAGGCAACCGATTTCTTGTATAATTTTAGATGTTTTAAAATGTTTCGATCACGCAAAATGATCTTGAATTAAAGATATTGAGGTTTGGAGTAAAATTTCTCGTAATTTGTTGTTTATTTAGCTGCAGTATACAATTTTGTAATCAGAACCGGGATGTTCAAAGCTTTGTTAGCTTTAAAACTCTGTATGTGTAATGTTGTATGTTCAATATCTCTAAAATTCAAAGTTTTCATATCAAGCACAATAGGTTATAGAAGTAGAATAAGATTATGTCATGATTGTTAATAAATTGGTACCTTTGATGTAATAAATCTTAAAACACCATCAATAAACAACGCCACGTTAGGCTAACAATGCTTGGAGCAACTGGACACAGAAGTACTTAAAAAATTTAAAACACAAATTACTGGGAATGGTATTGTTTTGATGATGACTTCAATCTAAAATGTAAGAATTTTGATTTGTGCTCCTGAGATGAATGTAAGTTAAGATAACTGAAAACGAAATTTTGCGTGAATACGCGAGCGTTCACAAAATTCAATCAACTGCCATTCCTTGTCTATATAATTCCTACCATGAAGTCACACCGTAGGAAAATGTGCGAAATATTAGGCCATCGCTTCTTTTAAACGACACAAATCATTGTATAAGGACCAGTGTTTCTGTCTAACCATGTAAACATTTTATTATAATACATTATGTAATAAAAAATATTCTTTAAACATTGTTAGTGTTTTTTGTTATGTGATTGCCGTAAAACAGCTATGCATGTGCCTGTACTGAAAAAGGGCTTCTTGCAATACATTTAAGATTTATCTTGCATTCTTATAACGTGGTGACTCGAATTTGATGTAGCTGCGCTGTTCAATTGACGTGAACGCGTCCATGATGCTTTTATTGACGTCATTAAACGTTGTACGCTGATTACGTCATTCAAAGTGACGTGCTCAGAGTTTGCAGAATAATTAGCAAGTAGTTGATTCATGTGCATGTCCAGTTTCATCACAAGTATAAGTATATATGTAATCGGGTATATAATTTAACACCAAGTCTGGATATAGGATTTGGTTTTATTGGATGGTAATTATTATAATATAATAATTATAGCCTGTAAATACATAAAACATACATTTAGAAAAATAAAAAAAGACAATTGTTCTCAAATACACAAGTCCACGCATCTCGTTAATACAAATTACACATATTTCGCAGTATTACTAATACTAATACGAATTTCAGTTGACTAACCAGAAACCAGAAAAAATGAATTTAATCTTTATAATTTCAATCCTGGTGATAATATTTAATTTGAGACTCCTCAAGTGAATGAAAAAAAACTGAAAAAAAAAACACAAAAACTATACGTTGCAAAGTAAACACGTAAGAGAATACATCACCTCTGTCCTGGATGACATAAAATATTCTAGATATAATATTCAATAATATCGTAACGGCTTTTGTTTCCATTATCAGACATAAGTTGGTTTATTGTAAAATGACGAAATATTTTGCGGTAAAAAAATAAAAAAATCGCCTTTTATATCTCGATTTAGACAAATAAAAAAATCAATTATTCCAGGAAATATTCACACAGTGTAGATGCTGACGTCATTGTTTAGTTTTTGTCTACACGCTTGTTTTTAAAAATATGTGTCAATATTTACGAAGGTCATAGAAACCCACGCTCATTGATTGAGAATCCGAATTTTGAACGTTTTAAACGACTTTTACGTGCATAGATTGTGTATTTACATTGTCTCGCGATCGTCTGCTTCTGAACTTCAACTTTTATTTAATTTTTCCTGTAAAATAAACTGGTCTGTGGACATTTTTGTCAACGACTTGTATTTGCGTTCGGTAAACAAGCGTTGTGTTCAATGGTATACTATACATCCCAAATGTGAACATTTTATGACCTATTTCATTGTTTCTCAAAACAACTTATGGTCTGTTGTGACGTCCGGTTAAATCGCTGAACTAAAGAAATCTATAAAACAGCAAATCGATGAAAACAGCTAGGACTAGATTTAACATATGTTTTTGTTGTATTTTATTATTAAAACAAACGTGGAACCGTAGTGTACGTCATTTAAGTTCGTATATTGTTAAACCGATCATCAAAATGTCGATGCTTTGATGCGAGAAACGTAAAAGAAGTCCGGTTCCAGGGTTTTATCGAAAAATAAAAGTCTTTAAAAAATTGACGTTGTCCAATGAAAATGCTATAAATACATATATGATAATGAGATTGGAATTATTGTGAAATAATTTATTTAAAGAAATGAATATTTCTTATCAATATATAGTTATAAATATATATTAATTTTGTTGGTCTTCACTTGTTGAAGTTCAGTAGCGTTCTAGTGAAATAAAGGACGAGATTTAGACATGTGAGAATATTTGGCGGGTTAATTGCACGGACTTATTTGAGTTATTTCTACAAGTGGAATCTGCGTGCATTCAAACAATCACTTGCATTCCAACGCTACAATACATGTAGACAAACAACAGCTGGTCCATTCAGAAATGGACAGCCACTGTGACATCATACATAAATATATACAAAGACAGAGGTCACGGGGATCACAAAAATATTGGACACGAGCAATTTAAAGCAGATTTACTACATATATAAAATATCAATATAGAATATAACCAGGGCTACATATACAAACTAGTTTTAAGGATAATTAATAGGTTGCATTATATATTGAATGACCCACGTATGTAATGTTTAATGTTACGTGTCTGCGACATGGTGCATCCATGTTACAATTATAACGTGACAATACGACTAAAATGAAAGTTACACCAAGCAATATCCATGTTAAACTCTATATCCCTTTGCAATACCTGTTTCATGTTGTTCCTTCTTTTCCGTACAATTGTATTTTGTCCATTTTATTTCCAACTGTTTCTCCTAGGAGTTGCACTAACCACTCTTTTAAAAACCTTTACTTTGTGATGATAAGTTTAGTTTCTTCTTCTTAAAAACTAATGTCTCTTCATTTTCTCAGGAGAACAGTTAGATATTCAGCAAATCGCTCAGTAAGTATTGACAACACATCGCCTAGTAAGCATTAACAACACATCGATAAGTAAGTATTGACAACACACGCTAAGTAAGTATTGACAACACATCGCTAAGTACGTATTGACAACACATCGCTAAGTAAGAATTGACAACACATCGCTTACTAAGTATTGACAACACATCTCTAAGTAAGTATTGACAACACACCGCTAAGTAAGTATTGACAACACATCGCTCAGTAAGTATTGACAACACACCGCTAAGTAAGTATTGACAACACACCGCTAAGTAAGTATTGACAACACATCGTTAAGTAAGTATTGACAACACACCGCTAAGTAAATATTGACAACACATCGTTAAGTACGTATTGACAACACATCGCTAAGTAAGTATTGACAACACATCGCTAAGTAAGTATTGACAACACATCGCAAAGTAAGTATTGACAACACACCGCTAAGTAAGTATTGACAACACACCGCTCAGTTAGTATTGACAACACATCGCTAAGTAAGTATTGACAACACATCGCTAAGTAAGTATTGAAAACACACCGCTAAGTAAGTATTGACAACACATCGCTAAGTAAGTATTCACAACACACCTCTAAGTAAGTATTGATAACACATCGCTAAATAAGTATTGACAACACACCGCTAAGTAAGTTTTGACAACACATCGTTCAGTTAGTATTGACAACACATCGCTCAGTTGGTATTGACAACACATCGATAAGTAAGTATTGACAACACATCGCAAAGTAAGTATTGACAACACACATCTAAGTAAGTATTGACAACACTTCGCTCAGTTAGTATTGACAACACACCGCTAAGTAAGTATTGACAACACATCGCTCAGTTAGTATTGACAACACACCGCTAAGTAAGTATTGACAATACATCGCTCAGTTAGTATTGACAACACATCGCTCAGTTAGTATTGACAACACATCGCTAAGTAAGTATTGACAACACATCGCTAAGTAAGTATTGAAAACACACCGCTTAGTAAGTATTGACAACACATCGCTAAGTAAGTATTGACAACACACCTCTAAGTAAGTATTGACAACACATCGCTTAGTCAGTATTGACAACACACCGCTAAGTAAGTTTTGACAACACATCGCTTAGTTAGTATTGACAACACATCGCTCAGTTGGTATTGACAACACATCGCTAAGTAAGTATTGACAACACATTGCTAAGTAAGTATTGAAAACACACCGCTAAGTAAGTATTGACAACATATCGCTAAGTAAGTATTGACAACACACCTCTTAGTAAGTATTGACAACACATTGCTAAGTAAGTATTGACAACACATTCTTAAGTAAGTATTGGCAACACATCGCTAAGTAAGTATTGACAACAAATCGCTAAGTAAGTATTGACAACACATCGTTAAGTACGTTATGAAAACACATCGCTAAGTATGTATTGACAACACACCGCTAAGTAAGTATTGACAACACACCGCTAAGTAAGTATTGACAACACACCGCTAAGTAAGTATTGACAACACATCGCAAAGTAAGTATTGACAACACACCGCTAAGTAAGTTTTGACAACAAATCGCTCAGTTAGTATTGACAACACATCGCTAAGTAAGTATTGACAACACATCGCTCAGTTAGTATTGACAACACATTGCTAAGTAAGTATTGACAACATATCGCTCAGTTAGTATTGACAACACATCGCTAAGTAAGTATTGAAAACACATCGCTCAGTTAGTATTGACAACGCACCGCTAAGTAAGTTTTGACAACGCACCGCAAAGTAAGTATTGACAACGCACCGCTAAGTAAATATTGACAACGCACCTCTAAGTAAGTATTGACAACACACCGCTAAGTAAGTATTGACAACACACCTCTAAGTAAGTATTGACAACACATCGCAAAGTATGTATTGACAACACACCGCTAAGTAAGTATTGACAACACATCGCTCAGTTAGTATTGACAACACACCGCTAAGTAAGTATTGACAACACATCGCTAAGTACGTATTGACAACACATCGCTAAGTAAGTATTGACAACACACTGCAAAGTAAGTATTGACAACACACCGCTAAGTAAGTATTGACAACACATCGCTCAGTTAGTATTGACAACACACCGCTAAGTAAGTATTGACAACACATAGCTCAGTTAGTATTGACAACACATCGCTAAGTAAGTATTGACAACACATCGCTCAGTTAGTATTGACAACACATCGCTAAGTAAGTATTGACAACACATCGCTAAGTAAGTATTGAAAACACATCGCTCAGTTAGTACTGACAACACACCTCTAAGTAAGTACTGACAACACACCGCAAAGCTAGTATTGACAACACACCGATAAGTAAGTATTGACAACACATCGCTAAGTAAGTATTGACAACACATCGCTAAGTAAGTATTGACAACACACCGCTAAGTAAGTATTGACAACACATTGCAAAGAAAGTATTGACAACACACCGCTAAGTAAGTATTGACAACACATCGCTCAGTTAGTATTGACAACACACCGCTAAGTAAGTATTGACAACACATCGCTCAGTTAGTATTGACAACACATCGCTAAGTAAGTATTGACAACACATCGCTCAGTTAGTATTGACAACACATCGCTCAGTTAGTATTGACAACACATCGCTAAGTAAGTATTGACAACATATCGCTAAGTAAGTATTGACAACACATCGCTAAGTAAGTATTGACAACACACCGCTAAGTAAGTATTGAAAACACACCGCTAAGTAAGTATTGACAACACATCGCTAAGTAAGTATTGACAACACACCTCTAAGTAAGTATTGACAACTTTTACAACGCAAGTATGGGTGTGTATTGCATCAAATCTAAATATGATATGAATGATAAACCGAGATAAAACTTTTTTGCCGAGTTTTTCAATTTTATTCTAATAATTTCATCATTTCAAAACACAAATGTAAAAGATTAATTGCGATCGACATATATGAACTGATGAAAAATTACAAATTATTTAATATTAAACAAACAAACGATTTTTAAAGGCGTTAAGTATATATCTCAGAGGGAGGTAATGCTTGTTTGTATTTCCATAAGTTAACGGCAGAGTTAAATCCCTTTGCATCGGCAATAAAGAGATGTATAAAAAAATATATAAGTATGTGTAAACACTTACATTAACTAAAACATTTTTATTTTCTTATATGTTAACATATAGTTGAATCCGTCTAAAAGTTGGCAACTTGCCAGACTTAAACAAAACATTTATTGAGGCCATGTAAGCACAGAAGGATCCTCGATGGCCAAGTGGTCTAAGATGCCGTCTCAAAATCACTTACCTCTCGCAGCTAAGGTCGTAGGTTTGAGTCTCGCTCACTCCAAAAGCCCTATGTGAGAAAGTTTGTCAGTGACTTGCGGAAGGACGGTGGTTATACTCAGATTCATTCTGTTTTGAGCTCGTGCTCTTCTAATAAAACAGGATATGCCATATATATATATTGAGGTAATTTTTTATATATGGAAATAAATGTACAGACCAGACTACGGCGAGTGCGCCTAGCTACAATGCAAATCATAGATACAACATCAAGGTCTCTGCTAAACCAATAAATTTGGTGTCGACCATGACTTATAAACTATGGAATTACATACAACACATCTGGACAGGGTGGACAAATTTACATACATGAACTGATAGCTTTATATGAGTAGGATCCAGTTAAGGATTCATGACTACTCACATGCCATATAAAAGACAGATTTAAAAACCCATTAGATCATATAGATACAGTGAATTCATATATATTTAAACCATAGATACAATATCAAGGCATCTGCCAACAAATAGATTTGGTGTCGACCATGACTTATATACTATGGAATTATATATATATATAACCACATTCACATTAAAAAATGTATACCCAGAGCGTTCCCTGTATGGGTACTTGGTAATAAGTTGTGGATGGAAGCCAGTCAGTGATGCATCCTGTGAATAACCACTACATTTTTTCCCGGAATTACGATTTAATAAAGTTATATTGCAGTGGAACTTCTCGGCTCGAGCACAGATGGCTGGAACATCACAATAAGCTCGAACCTCTTATCTGGTCCCTGTCGAATTCTTATTTCGATATATATATACATGTATGGTATGATGTTTAACAATAACTGGCGCGATCAACTTTTAACTTTTTTTTGTACAGCCTCGTCGGGTTCGTGCTATTGAAGGTCTACTATATTGTGAAAAGGAATTTGAACGTTGTGGAGCTTAAATGTCTTTGAGCAAGTATTCTATGAGAAGAGCATTTTTTTATTCAGGATCCCGTTTTTCTGTTTATATTCTATTGTGTTTGTTTGTTTGTTTGTTTGTTTGTTTTGCATAAAGCTCACGTTATTTCGGCAACTTTTTCGTTAGTGTTTGAAGCTCCCAACATTTTCTGCGATTCTTCTTCATAATTGATTGCCATTTCCAACTTAACGCCTGATTTGCTCTTATCTTCCGTACTCACAGCACACTTGGCGAACACCAAAGATGCCACTCCGAACGCAGATGCTATAAATAAAGAGATTCCTGAAAAAATACAAAACGTCAATTTGATAAATTACTATTTTCCAAAACAAGCAGTTTTAATGATTATTTAACAGGAAATGCTACATTTAATACCCATACTTGTATGTTTACTGGGTTTTACAAAAAATATTGATGGATTCAGGGATAGGTTAACCTTTCAAGTGGTTAGGTTAACCTTCCAAGTGATTAGGTTATTCTTCCAAGTGGTTATGTTAACCTTCCATGTGGTTAGGTTAACCTTCCAAGTGGTTAGGTTAATCGTTCGTCTGTTAGATCTCGATGGTATTAAATGACGTTAACTAAACAAACAAACAAAAACACTATAAACATGCAAGTATATATGGAGGTTTTTATTTAATCTATGGACATATCCCTAGGAGCACACAAAAATGCTTGAATCTGTCGTCGAACCAGTTTTAATGTACTGTGCTGAAGTATTGATCTAAACTATTTATTGTGAAATTGAATCTGTAGTTAACAGAACCTGTAGAATGTTTCCCGGTGCAAGTAAACATGTTACAGATGTTGCTACAGAGGTGACATGGGCTTGTTTTCATCTAAGATAAGACAAAAACCTTGTTGTTAGATTATGGTGCCGACTTAGAGACATGCCTACACTAATAAAATAATCCACCATTTCATAATCTGTCGTTGGGAAATGTGTAACGTTTTCAACGCTCTTGACTCAAACTGTAGGTCAAAATTAGAAGGTATAGTTTAGATTTACATGATTTAACTTTGTTGTAACTTTATATGTGACACTCACATACTATTAAAGTCTAAGTATAAAACGTTTAAAAGTATTTAACATATATTATAAGTATTATTGTGCAAACAATATATATATCGCGGTCTGACTATGTGGACGGTCACTTCTCCATTAACATAAACCATAATATAAATAATAAAATAGAGCCTTTTTCTATAATTACAAAAAGAGTGCATTACCTCTGTATTGACAACAAAATTAGATCCTCAGTTCGCATTTTTTCTGTTGTAATAGTTTCAAACATAATATTTATGCTAATCGCATAGTCATTACTATTGTTTGAAACTAAAGCATTAGTTAATTCCACTACAAAGTACTTTGTCATTTTCCATGGCTTATCTTTTTCACTCAGTGCATTTAAGAAAACAATTTTAAGTTACCAGGAAACAAAATTTTCCACAATTTAATATTTTTCAATTACAGGCAGTTTGAACATTACGATGCATACATGCAGTCACCGCCATCATCATCGCGTTGCATGTCATATATTCCGTTGAAGGGCGGTGATGTGGTCTTACTTTCTTGTGACAAGTACGGATCACATACCAGAATTAAGCCATGCCAAGTATGAATAACATACCAAAATAAGGCCTGGACAAATACAGATTACATACCAAAATAAGGCCATAGCAAGTACGAATTACATACCAAAATAAGGCCTGGACAAGTACGGATTACATTTTAGAATAAGGCCATGGCAAATACGGATCACATACCAAAATAAGCAATGATGAATACGGATCACATACCAAAATAAGCAATGATGAATACGGATCACATACCAAATAAGCAATGATAAATACGGATCACATACCAAAATGAGGCCATGGTAAATACGGGTCACATACCAAAATAAGCAATGATAAATACGGATCACATACCAAAATAAGCAATGATGAATACGGATCACATATCAAAATAAACAATGATAAATACGGATCACATATCAAAATGAGGCCATGATTAATACAGATCACATACCAAAAGAATCAATGATAAATACGTATCACATACCAAAACAAGGCCATGATTAATACGGATCACATACCAAAATAAGCAATGATAAATACGGATCACATACCAAAATAAGGCCCTGGTAAATACGGATCACATACCAAAATAAGCAATGATAAATACGGATCACATACCAAAATAAGGCCATTATTAATACGGATCACATACCAAAATAAGGCCTGGACAAGTACGGATTACATACCAAAATAAGGCCGTAGCAAGTACGGATTACATACCAGAATAAGGCCGTGCTAAGTACGAAAAAATACCAAATTAAGGCCTTGACAAGTACGGATTACATACCAGAATAAAGCCGTGCCAAGTACGAATTGCATACCAAAATAAGGCCTTGACAAGATGGATTACATATCAAAATAAGACCGTAGCAAGTACGGATTACATACAAGAATAAGTCTGGAGCATGTACGGATTACATACCAAAATAAGGCTTTAACAAGTACGAATGACACAAAATAAGGCCGTAGCAAGTACGGATTACATACCAGAATATGGCCGTGCAAAGTACGAATTCCATACCAAAATCAGACCGTGGCAAGTACGGATTACATACCAAAATAAGGCATGGACAAGTACGGATAACATACCAGAATAAGGCCGTGCCAAGTACGAATTACATACCAAAATAAGAACATGGCAAGTACGGATTATAAACCAGAATAAGGCCGTGCCAAGTACGAATTACATACCAAAATAAGGCCTGGACAAGTACGAATTACATACCAAAATAAGGCCGTAGCAAGTACGAATTACATACCAAAATGAGACATGGACAAATACGGATTACATACCAGAATAAGACCGTGCCAAGTACGAATTACATACCAAAATAAGAACATGGCAAGTACGGATTACATACCAGAATAAGTCCGGGACAAGTACGGATTACATTCCAAATAAGGCTGAATCAAGTACGGATTACATACCAGAATAAGTCCGTGACAAGTACGGAACATACAACAGAATAAGGCCGTAATAAGTACAAATCATATAACAGAATAAGGCCGTGACAAGTACGAATCATAGAACAGAATAAGGCCGTAGCAAGTACGAATTATATAGCAGAATAAGTCCGGGGCAATTACGAATTACATACCAAAATAAGGCTTGAACAAGTACGGATTACATACCAAAATAAGGCCGTAGCAAGTACGGATTACATACAAGAATAAGTCCGGGGCAAGTACGGATTACATACCAGAATAAGACTGGGACAAGTACGGATTACATACCAAATAAGGCTGAATCAAGTACGGATTACATACCAGAAAACGTGACATTTACGGATCATATAACAGAATAAGGCCGTGGCAAGTACGAATCATAGAACAGTATAAGGCCGTGGCAAGTACGCATTATATAACAGATTAAGGCCGTGGCAAGTACGAATCATAGAATAGAATAATGCCGTGGCAAGTACGAATTGTATGTGGCAAGTACGGATAATATAACAGAATAAGACCGTGGCAAATACGGATCATATAACAAAATTAGGCCGTGGCAAGTACGGATAATATAACAGAATAAGGCCGTAGCAAGTACGGATAATATAACAGAATAAAGCCGTGGCAAGTACGGATCATTTAACAGAATAAGGCCTTGGCTAGTACGGATCATATGACAGAATAAGGCCGTAGCAAGTACGAATTATATAACAGAATAAGGCCGTGGCAAGTACGGATAATATAACAGAATAAGTCCGTGGCAATTACGGATTATATACCAGAATAAGGCCGTGGCAATTACGGATAATATAACAGAATAAGGCCGTGACAAGTACGGATTATATACCAAAATAAGGGCGGGACAAGTACGGACCGCATACCAGAATATGGCCATGACAAGTATGTATCAAATACTACAATAAGGTCACGGCAAGCATGTATTACTGACAAATCATAACTTGTCTATTGTTAGAGCGTCCTCCTCGCATGCTGAAGACCGTTATTTCGATTCCCGGCCCGATCATACCAAAGACGTGAAAATGATACTGGAAGCTTCTTCCTCGCCTGGCGATCAGCATTGAGGAAATTTTAGGTCTGGTTAGCACAGTGTCAGTACAATGTGACTGGATGGAGTATCATACAATGTGATGCGACATGATGCTCTATTGTGACAGCGCTCAGAATACTGTCTCAAGTCGTCACCGTTTCAATATCACTAAACAATTGAAAGCGGCACTAAATACCATACAACAACTGACTAATCATATCAAGATTTAATGTCATGATAAACCATAACAATTTCAGGTCCTCCTTCTTTACATAGTAACCTCGATTCATTTCACTGATTACACATTTACCTTGTTTATAATCCCACGGATATCATTTCATATTCACTAACAAATGCAAAAAACGTGGCACTGAATAGTTTAAGAGGAACTTGACCTTTCACTAACCTGTTGGCAAAAACCTTTGCATGTGCTCATTGGGTCATTAAACACACTATGGCAATAAGATATGTTTAACCTAAATTAAACATTAACTATACACGTCGATAAATAATCAAAGCCTTTGTTCCTAAGTAAAACTTCGATCTGCAACGCGTGGTCTATGAACAAATCAATAATATTGACGAAACCATTCACACAGTATCAATAAAATATCTGTGTTGTTGTCGTTTTGTTGTTGTCGTTTTGTTGTCGCTTTGTTTGGTCCAGCTGACGGTGATAATAGTTAAGAATGATTGATTGACTAATTGAAAATTAAGCGTCGTTTTTATGCCATCGACGGGTAACAGATGATCAGTTAACCTAATCACTGTTTCCTGGGATCATGGAAGGTTAACCGTACTCAAGCTCAACCATCTCGACAAGTAACTGATAACTTTCCCACTTGAATCAGCGGTGAGAGACGAGTGATAATGAGACGCAATGCCGTATATCAATCATCACAGAGACTGTACCCGAGCGGGAATTCGAATTCATGAGACCTGGATTGATAGTCAGACGCGCTACCAACTGAGCTAATCGGTCCTGGCTATATAAATAAAAAGGTCACGTGTTTACTTTTGGGTTCAAGGCCATGAGAACGTTCAACTACTATAGGTGTGTAATGCACTCACTTTCTTATTCCATCGTCGCTCCCTCCTCTGTCTGCCTGCCTGCCTGCCTGCCTGCCTGCTTGTCTGCCTGTCTGTCTGTCTGTCTGTCTGTCTGTCCCCATTACTGTATTACTGTATATATGTCTGCCTGTCTGTCGGTTTATTTTTCTCTCTTTCTCTATCTCTCTCTTCTCTCTCTCTCTCTCTCTCTCTCTCTTCTCTCTCTCTCTCTCTCTCTCTCTCTCTCTCTCTCTCTCTCTCTCTCTCTCTCAACAGTAATTCAATTATTTTCACTATACACCTACCTGCCATGATAAACGCATGTTCATATGCACCGCCATTATCTAAAAGAATACCTGCAATAAAGATATGTGGGTGTCGTCAATAAGGAAATTTAATATATTAAGTTTCAAATTTAAACAGCTGTAATTAAATCTCAATACCTGATATTAAGCATATTCAGGAGTACACACATTCAAATAACCAGAAAACATCAGTTCAAATAAGCTTTGTTAAGAGATACGTTATATTATGCTTGTGTCGTTTTAGATATTGTAATTGTAATACGTTTTTGGCCGGGGTATCTGGTTGGTCCTTGATACGGGGGTATCTGGTTGCTCCTAGATACGGGGATATCTAGTTGCTCCTAGATACGGGGGAATATAGTTGCTCCTCGATACGGGGGCATCTTATTGCTCCCAGATACGGGGGCATCTGGTTTCTCCTAGATACGGGGATATCTAGTTGCTCCAAGATACGGGGGCATCTAGTTGCTCCTAGATACGGGGTATCTGGTTGCTCCTAGAAACGGGGGCATCTGGTTTCTCCTAGATACGGGGGCATCAAATTGCTCTAAGATACTAGGGCATCTAGTTGCTCCTAAATACGGGGGCATCTAATTGCTCCTTAATACGTGGACATCAAGTTGCTCCTAGATATGGGGGCATCTAGGTGCTCCTATATACGGGCATCTAGTTGCTCCTAGATACGGAATATCTGGTTGGTCCTATATACGCGGGTATCTGGTTGTTCCTAGATACGGGGGCAGTTAGTTGTTCAAGATACGGGGTATCTGGTTTCTCCTAGGTACAGGGGCATCTGGTTGCTCCTAGATACGGGGGTGTCTAGTTGCTCTTAGATCAGGGGCATCTAGTTGCTCCTGGAAACGGAGTATCTGGTTGCTCCTGGATACGGGGACATCTAGTTACTCCTAAATACAGGGGGCATCTAGTACGGGGGCATCTAGTTGCTCCTGAAAACGGGGGCATCTGGTTGCTCCTAGATATGGGGGCATCTGGTTGCTCCTAGATACGGGGGAATCTGGTTGTTCCTAGATACGGGGGGCATCTAGTTGCTCCTAGATACGGGGGCATCTAGTCGGTTGGTCCTAGATAAGGGGGCGTCTAGTTGGTCCTAGATACGGGGGTATCTTGTTGCTCCTATATACAGGGCATCTAGTTGCTACTAGATACAAGGGCATCTCATTAGTCCTAGATACGGGAGCATCTAGTTGCTTCAAGATACGGGGGCATCTAGTTGTTCCTAAATACGATGGCATCTAGTTGGTCTTAGATAAGGGGGTATCTAGTTGCTTCTAGATACCCCTATGAATAAATACGTAATCAATATCCATCAATGTTATTAATATATATATAAAAAGTCGACTGTTTGAAAACTTGGCAGAAAACGCAATTGTCATTACTGTGACTTAAACAGAACACAGTTAAAAAGTAAAGCCAACTATAAATATGATCGGGCTAATATCATAACGGTTTATTTTACTTATTACAACTTATACGAATCGCGTACGCGGTTGTCTTGGGATAGCGTCCGCCTCGCATGCAGAAGGTCGTGGGTTCATTTCCCGCCCAAGTCATACCAGATACTTTAAAAACCTGGTACTAGAAGCTTCCTCAGTTGGCGGTCAGCATTTAGAGGATAGTTCTAGGTCTTATCGGCCAGGTGTAAGAATAATGTGACTGGGTGGGGTATCATATCAATTGTTTGCGGCATGTTACAGCAGTGTGGCCGCCATTAGAATACTGTCTCAAGTACACAGTCGCGATATTACTGAAACAGTGTTGAAAGCTACACAAAACATCATACAACTATCATTTAACAAAATAACTCATTTGAACGACTCAATCTACCACGTCCCCTCAACAATACATGTCTATATGTATATACTTAACAATGAATCAATACCAAAAGCACTAACAGTGTTCAAAATATTATGTTTGCTTGCTGTTTAAATGGGATTTCGAAATGAGAAGCAGATTGATAATACAGCTTATGTTTTATGGATATATGAAACATATATACATGATACATATATAAGTGATACATATAAAAGTGATACATATATAAATGATACATATGTAAATGATACATATATATAAGTGATGCATGCATCAGTGAAATATATATACCTATTACAATGTAAGTTATACATACATAAGTGATACATGTATGAGTGAAACACAAATAAGTGATATAAACATAAGTGACACATATATAAGTATTACATATATAAGTGATGCATATTTCAGTGATACATGTATAATTGATACCTATATAAGTGATACATGCATAAGTGACGCATGCATATGTGATATTTACATAATTGATTAATATATAAGTGATACATAAATAAGTATTACATACATGAGTGAAACATTCATAGGTGATATATAAATAATACATGCATAAATGACACATATAAAAGTAATAAATATACATTTTAAGAGTGATACATGCATAAGGGATACATAATTAAGTAATATATATATAAATGGTACATATATATGTAATACATATACAAGTGATACATATAAAAATAATACATACACACATGCTGCATATATAAGTGATAAATATGTAAGTGATACATTCATTAGTGATACATATATAAGTAAAATTTATATAATGTGTGATACAAGTGTTCGTGATACATATTTATAATAAGTGCTACATATTTAAGTGACACATACATAAGTAATACATACATTATAACTGATACACATATAACTGATTAATATAAAAGTGATACATAAATAAGTGACACATATGTTAGTAATACACATATAAGAAATATATACAATATTGATACATATGTGAGTTATACCTATAAAAGTTACACATATATAAGTGATACCTATAAAAGTAAATAATATATAAGTGCTACCTATATAAGTAACTAGTTATGTATATACGTTATATACCGTTAGTGGTGCGGTTTGATGGAACTACATATAGTATATATCGCTGTACTGTCATTGAAAAACATAAGAACAAAGAAGAAAAAAACATATCGTTACATTTTACTTACCTCCCAGCACTGGGCCAACTATTGCACCGAATCCTCCAAGACAAAGTTCTATACCAAGCGCAGCTGCCATGTTGGATACGCCCACATAGCATATATTTATGGGTGTGGTCGTCACAAACGGACTCCCGAAGAAAAGCCCAAAAATAATAGCATATACTATTTGTCCCGCGTAAACATTTGAAAAGAACGGAAACAAGCACGTGGCCACTCCGATTATCCCCATGCTACCACTAAAAAGAAGCGCTTCGTTAACATTGTCACAGTTTGCAATAAGGCCTGTTAATAATCGTCCGAATATCCCGGCGGCACCACATACGGACAAAATAAAGGAAGCTTGCATATGTGACACGCCCTGCTGAATACAATAGTTTGGCAAGTAGAGTAGAATCACAAAAATCCCCGCAGTGAACATAAGATAACTTAATGAAAGACATGTGATGGATTTTGTACTGAACACTTTGAAATAGTCAACCAACAACCTAGAACATTTATTTTTGTCTTCTTTTTTCCTGTTTACCTCTAACCGTAGTTTATGTGTATGAACTTCTAGTTTTGACGGTATAGTCGCCATGCCAAACACAATTAAATGTATGGATGCGCATGCAAGTATGATAAAGAAACCCGAGTTGCCATAAACCTCACGTGCTGTCTGCATCGCTGGTGCCATCCCAAACATTCCGACTCCAGTACCGGATATAGCGAACCCTTGTGCAAGGTTGCGATAACGCCGAAAGTAGAACCCCGTAGTCACCATACTTGCTGTCAAACCAAACGCTCCACCGAACCCTGAAAACGATACAGTCAAGATAAACAGAAAGGGCATACAATGTCAAGAAATAGCAAGGTAGATGAGACAATAGTATAACAAATAGGAAATAGCAAGGGCTGTGGGAAAATACAAACGTAAAGGCGATGGAAAAAATACTAGTAGTAAAAACAGATGAAATAGCAAAAGAGATGGGAAATAGTAAAAAAAGAAGACAAATCAAGAGCGATGGGAAAATAGAAAAAAAACAGAAGAAATTGCAAGGACGATGGGAATATAGCAAAAACAGAAGAAATAGCAAGGTCGATTGGAAAATAGCAAAAACAGAAGAAATAGCAAGGTCGATTGGAAAAGACGATTGAAAGAATACTAAAATCTGAAGAAACAGTAAGGACGATTGAAAGATTAGTAAAAACAGAAGAAATAGCAAGAATTATAGAAAGTACAGTAAACAAAGAAGGACGATTGAAAAAGTAGTAAAAAACAGAAAAACTAGCATGAAAGATAGAAAATACAGTAAACAAAGAAGCAACAGTCAGGACGATTAATAGAATACTAAAAAACAGAAGAAATAGCATGTATGATAAAAGTAAAGTAAACAAAGAGGCAACAGTAAGGACGATTGAAATAATAGTAGAAACAAAAGAAATACTAAGGACAATTGAAAGAATAGAAAATCCAGAAAAAGAAATTTAGTTCTATGTCTTACCTGATATGACTCCACAAGTGAGTATCGTCACTCCTATGGACGACGAGAAAGCTGTAGCGAAGAATCCGATAGTATAGAACGCACCGCTGGTAATGAGAGCCGTCCTTGAGCTAAACCTGTCTATGACAATACTGCAGATTGGTGCTGCAAGTATAAACCTGTCGATTTCAATACTGGAGATTGGTGCAAGTTTAAACCTGTCAATGACAATACTGCAGTTCGGTGCTGTAAGTACAAACCTGACAATTACGATACTGGAGATTGGTGCAAGTGTAAATCTGTCAATTACAATACTGCAGAACGGTTTTGCAAGTATAAACTTGTCTATTACAATACTGAAGATCGGTGCAAGTGTAAACCTGTCAGTTACAATACTGCAGACCGGTGCTTCAAGTGTAAACCTGTCTATTACAATATTGTAGATTGGTGCTGCAAGTATAAACCTTTCAATTATAATACTGAAGATCGGTGCAAGTGTAAACCTGTCAACTATAATACTGAAGATCGGAGTTGCAAGTATAAACCTGTCAATTACACTACTGAAGATCGGTGCTGCACGTGTAAACCTGTCAATTACAAAACTGAAGATCGATGCAAGTGTTAACCTGTCAATTACAATACTGCAGATCGGTGCTGCAAGTGAAAACCTGTCTCTAACAATGCTGCAGATTGGTGCTGCAAGTAAAAACATGTTTATGAAAATACTGCTGATCGGTGCTGCCAGTGTATGCTTGCCTATAACAATGCTACAGATCGGTGCTGCAAGTGTTAACCTGTCTATAACAATACTGCAGATCAATGTGCAAGTGTAAACCTGTCTATTAAAATACAGCAGATCGGTGCTGCAAGTGTTAACCCCTCTATAACAATACTGCAGATAGGTGCTGCATGTGCATACTTGCCTATAACAATGCTACAGATATCGGTGCTGCAAGTGTTAACCTGTCTTTAACAATACTGCAGATAGCTGCTGCAAGTGTATACCTGTCTATAACAATACTGCAGATCGGTGCTGCATGTGTAAACCTGTCTGTAACAATACTGCAGATCGGTGCTGCAAGTGTAAACCTGTCTATTAAATTACTGTAGATCGGTGCTGCAAGTGTAAATATGTCTATAACAATACAAGATATCGGTGCTGGTAGTGTAAACATGTCTATAACAATATAGCAGATCGGTGGTGCAAGTGTAAACCTGTCTATTACAATTCTGCATGTCGGTTCTGCAAGTGTAAACCTGTCTATTACAATGCTGCAGGTCGGTGCTGCAAATGTAAATCTGTCTATAACAATACAGTAGAACGAGCTGCAAGTGTAAACCTGTCTATAAAAAAGTGTTAGCCTGTTTATTCGAATACTGCAAATCGATGTGCAAGTATAAACCTGTCTAAAACCATACTGCAGATCGTTGGTGCAAGTGAAAACCTGTCTATAACAATACTGCAGACCAATGTGCAAGTGTGAACCTGTCTAATAAAATACAGCAGATCGGTGTGTATACCCGTCTATAACAATACTGCAGATAGGTGCTGCATGTGTAAACCTGTCTGTAACAATACTGCAGATCGGTGCTGCAAGTGTAAACCTGTCTATTAAAATACTGTAGATCGGTGCTGCAAGTGTAAATATGTCTATAACAATACAAGATATCGGTGCTGGTAGTGTAAACCTGTCTATTACAATACAGCAGATCGGTTCTGCAAGTGTATATCTGTCTATAGCAATATAGCAGATCGGTGCTGCATGTGTAAACCTGTCTATTAAAATACTGTAGATCGGTGCTGCAAGTGTAAATATGTCTATAACAATACAAGATATCGGTGCTGGTAGTGTAAACCTGTCTAGTACAATACAGCAGATCGGTGCTGCATGTGTAAACCTGTCTATTAAAATACTACAGATCGGTGCTGCAAGTGTATATATGTCTATAACAATACAAGATATCGGTGCTGGTAGTGTAAACCTGTCTATTACAATACAGCAGATCGGTTCTGCAAGTGTATATCTGTCTATAGCAATATAGCAGATCGGTGCTGCATGTGTAAACCTGTCTATTAAAATACTGCAGATCGGTGCTGCAAGTGTATATATGTCTATAACAATACAGCAGGTCGTTGCTGCAAGTGTATACCTGTCTATAACAATACACCAGATCGGTGCTGCACGTGTAAACCTGTCTATAACTATACAGCAGAACGGTGCTGCAAGTGTATATCTGTCTATAACAATACAGCAGATCGGTGCTGCAAGTGTAAACCTGTCTATAACAATACAGCCAGCAGAACGCTGCTGCAAGTGTATATATGTCTATAACAGTACAGCAGATCGGTGCTGCAAGTGTATATATGTCTATAACAATACAGCAGATCGGTGCTTCAAGTGTAAACTTGTCTATAACAATACAGCAGAACGGTGCTGCAAGTGTAAACCTGTCTATTACAATACAGCAGATCGATGCTGCAAGTGTAAACCTGTCTATTACAATACAGCAGATCGATGCTGCAAGTGTATATCTGTCTATAACAATACAGCAGAACGGTGCTGCAAGTGTAAGTTTGTCTATTAAAATACTGCAGATTGGTGCTGCAAGTGTAAAGCTGTCTATAACAATACAGCAGAACGGTGCTGCAAGTGTAAACATGTCTATTAAAATACTGCAGATTGGTGCTGCAAGTGTAAACCTGTCTATAACAATACAGCATATCGGTGCTGCAAGTGTATACTTGTCTGTAATAATGCTACAGATCGGTGCTGCAAGTGTAAACCTGTCTATAACAATACTGCAGATCGATGTGCAAGTGTAAACCTGTCAATAACAATGTTGCAGATCTGTGCTGCAAATGTAAACCTGTCTATTAAAGTACTGCAGATCTGTGCTGCAAGTGTATACCTGTATCTAACAATACTGCAGATCGGTGCTGTAAGTGTAAACATGTCTATAACAACGCTGCAGATATGTGCTGCAAATATAAACCTGTGTATTAAAGTACTGCAGATCGGTGCTGCAAGTGTATACCTGTCTATAACAATACAGCATATCGGTGCTGCAAGTGTAAACCTGTCTATAACAATACAGCATATCGGTGCTGCTAGTGTAAACCTGTCTATAACAATGCTGCATATCGGTGCTACAAGTGTATATCTGTCTATAACAATACAGCAGATCGGTGCTGCAAGTGTAAACTTGTCTATAACAATGCTTCAGATCTTTGCTGCAAGTGTAAACCTGTTTATTACAATACTGCAAAACGATGTGCAAGTGTAAACCTTTCTGAAACAATACTGCAGAATGGTGCTGCAAGTGTATACTTGTCTGTAATAATGCTACAGATCGGTGCTGCAAGTGTAAACCTGTCTATAACAATGTTGCAGATGGGAGTTGCAAGTGTAAGCCTGTTTATTACAACACTGCAGGTCGGTGTGCAAGTGTTAACCTGTCTATGATAATACAGCAGATCGGAGTGCAAGTGTAAAGTATGATGATTATACGAACAATTACAATACCAAAAACAAAAGCAGTAATAATGATAGTAAAGTCTTGATCAATTCAAAATTCGGGCTAAGGCGCCGTCTCAAGATCACCTACCTCTTATTGTTTAGGTCGTAGGTTCGAGTCCTGCTTGCTCCAAAAACTATGTTAGAAAGTATGCCAGTCACATGCGGAAGGACGTTGGTTCTACTCAGATTCATTCTGAAGTCTTTCTCCACCAATAGAACTGGATATGCCATATGCAACATAAAACGTGTTGAAAATGGTTTAAATGGAGTAATTTGGAAAACTACACATTAAAGCTCTACTGTATGTTAGGCACATAAAATAGTGTGTGTATACCGATTCAATGTCATAATTATTCTAAGTGTTTTTATATTAACACTTAACAAAATATTGATTATACTTCATCGCGGCACCTGACATTCCAATTATTAACACCGTCGCGGTTCACGATGGTTGATCGGATAACTGGAGGTAGTTCGTTCAAAATAAAAAAATTATCTTCTGAAAAAACGACAAAATAATAAAGCGGTAATATTAAATTATATACCTTGCATTCAAAAAATATGTAAATTATATGTATATCTTTGTAATTGTTATGTTTGTTTATGACACCATATTATTGAGTGTTAAATGCCAACATACTCTCTTTAAAGCCCACTCAACAACTACTTGAAAAAGTCAACCTTCAGAACCTTCAAACACATTAATAAACAATATAAACAATAACGTAAAAATAAACCATTTACAGTACATGCAATAAATGAATTAGGTTTAAACGATATTAACAAGAAATGGGAATCAAAGCGACGAAAAGAAAACGGAACGTTATGATAGTTTGAGAGTTCATTTTCGCTATATTTTATGGACAGTGCGAGTATATCATATTTAGGCGATATGGATTAGGTTTATAATTGTATATGGATTGTTATCTAGATGTAGCAATTATACGCTTCGAGACACTTGCTGCCATCAACATAAACATATAGAGTTTGATGAAATGTATAAGTTATTAAAAAAAGCTGAGATCCTGCATGGATGACCATATGATTCGTACAGGTTAATTTGTATTATTACCCACACCCGCTGTGCAAATGTCACACTAATTTCAGTATTAAATACACAACATACAATACAAAATTATGTTATTCATGTATACAATATCGTACAACAAGACGTGTAAATCCTCGGAAAACGTTACTAGAAGTTTACTCGCTTGGGGTTCAGCATTCAGCCCGATGTCAGTAAAATGTGACTGGGTGGGGTATAATACCATGTGTCTGCGGCATGTTACTCCAGTGTGGCACGCTTAAAATACTGAATCGCGTGGAACCCGTCGCAATTTAACTGACCAATTGCTAAACACCATACAACAACAACGACGACGATAACAACGGCAGCAGAAGCAGCAGCACCAGCAACAGCAGTAGTAGCAGCAGCAACAACAGCACCAGCAACAGCAGTAGTATCAGCAACAGCAACAGCAGCAGAAGCAGCAGAAACAACAACACCAGCATCATTAGCAGAAGCAGCAGCAACAACAGCACCAGCAACAACAGCAGAAGCAGCAGCAACAAGAGCACCAGCAGCAGAGGCAGCAGCAACAACAGCACCAGCAACAGCAGTAGCAGAAGCAGCAGCAACAAGAGCACCAGCAACAACAGCAGAAGCAACAGTAACAAGAGCACCAGCAGCAGAGGCAGCATGAACAACAGAACCAGCAACAGCAGTAGCAGAAGCAGCAGCAACAAGAGCACCAGCAACAACAGCACCAGCAACAGCAGCAGAAGCAGCAGAAACAACAACACCAGCATCATTAGCAGAAGCAGCAGCAACAACAGCACCAGCAACAACAGCAGAAGCAGCAGCAACAAGAGCACCAGCAGCAGAGGCAGCAGCAACAACAGCACCAGCAACAGCAGTAGCAGAAGCAGCAGCAACAAGAGCACCAGCAACAACAGCAGAAGCAACAGTAACAAGAGCACCAGCAGCAGAGGCAGCATGAACAACAGAACCAGCAACAGCAGTAGCAGAAGCAGCAGCAACAAGAGCACCAGCAACAACAGCAGAAGCAGCAGCAACAAGAGCACCAGCAACAGCTGTAGTAGCAGCATTAGCAATAACATTGACATGAGATGTAATTTCTTCGTTTCATTGAATTCACACTGGTGTTGGTAGTGATGTGTGTATTCACACTGGTAGTGGTAGTGATGTGTGAATTCACACTGATAGTGGTAGTGATGTGTGTATTCACACTTGTGTTGGTAGTGATGTGTGTATTCACACTAGTAGTGGTAGTGATATGTGAATTCACACTGGTAGTGGTAGTGATGTGTGTATTCACACTGGTAGTGGTAGTGATATGTGAATTCACACTGGTAGTGGTAGTGATGTGTGTATTCACACTAGTAGTGGTAGTGATATGTGTGAATTAGTGGTAGTGATATGTGAATTCACACTGGTAGTGGTAGTGATGTGTGTATTCACACTGGTAGTGGTAGTGATATGTGAATTCACACTGGTAGTGGTAGTGATGTGTGTATTCACACTAATAGTGGTAGTGATATGTGTGAATTAGTGGTAGTGATATGTGAATTCACACTGGTAGTGGTAGTGATGTGTGTATTCACACTTGTAGCGGTAGTGATGTGTGAATTCACACTGGTAGTGGCAGTGATGTGTGTATTCACACTTGTAGAGGCAGTGGTGTGTGAATTCACACTGGTAGTGGCAGTGATGTGTGTATTCACACTGGTAGTGGAAGTGATGTGTGTATTCATACTGGTAGTGGTAGTGATGTATATATTTACACTGGTTATGGTAGTGATATGTGTATTCACACAGGTAGTGGTAGTGATGTATATATTTACACTGGTATTGGTAGTGATATGTGTATTCACACTGGTAGTGGTAGTGATGTATATATTTACACTGGTATTGGTAGTGATATGTGTATTCACACAGGTAGTGGTAGTGATGTATATATTTACACTGGTATTGGTAGTGATATGTGTATTCACACTGGTAGTGGTAGTGATGTGTGTATTCACACTGGTAGTGGTAGTGATGTGTGAATTCACACTGGTAGTGGTAGTGATGTGTGTATTCACACTTGTGTTGGTAGTGATGTGTGTATTCACACTAGTAGTGGTAGTGATATGTGAATTCACACTGGTAGTGGTAGTGATGTGTGTATTCACACTCTTAGCGGTAGTGATGTGTGAATTCACACTGGTAGTGGCAGTGATGTGTGTATTCACACTTGTAGAGGTAGTGGTGTGTGTATTCACACTTGTAGAGGTAGTGATGTGTGTATTCACACTGGTAGTGGAAGTGATGTGTGTATTCATACTGGTAGTGGTAGTGATGTATATATTTACACTGGTATTGGTAGTGATATGTGTATTCACCCTTGTAGTGGTAGTGATGTATATATTTACACTGGTATTGGTAGTGATATGTGTATTCACCCTGGTAGTGGTAGTGATGTATATATTTACACTGGTATTGGTTGTGATATGTGTATTCACACTGGTAGTGGTAGTGATGTATATATTTACACTGGTAGTGGTAGTGATATGTGTATTCACACTGGTAGTGGTAGTGATGTATATATTCACACTGGTAGTGGTAGTGATGTATATATTTACACTGGTATTGGTAGTGATATGTGTATTCACACAGGTAGTGGTAGTGAAGTGTGTATTCACACTGGTATTGGTAGTGATGTGTGTATTCACACTGGTAGTGTTAGTGATGTATATATTCACACTGGTATTGGTAGTGATGTGTGTATTCACACTGGTAGTGGTAGTGATGTATATATTTACACTGGTATTGGTAGTGAAGTGTGTATTCACACTGGTATTGGTAGTGATGTGTGTATTCACACTGGTATTGGTAGTGATATGTGTATTCACACTGGTAGTGGTAGTGAAGTGTATATTCGGAGTGTTATTCAAGTACTTCCTATAACTTAAATGAAGCGATATTTATTATGTTTATATACATACACTACATGGATAAACGACCACCTGCCGGTATCGATCTATGTAAATGTGAGATAGTATCACGTCGTGACGATATTTATATGTTGCAGTTTTAATTAAAATGTTGCATCGTTATTTATATTTCAGTTTTAATGAGGTTAAACGCCATTTTCAACACATGGCGTGTTATATATGACACCTGCTGTTGTGTTGATGGAAAACATCAGAACGAATATAGGGCCTGTTTCACTAACGTTAGTAAGTTTATGAACTTCTTAGTGTAAAATTTGAAGTCATGAAAAAAAGTCGAAAAATCGATTGAACTTACTTGTTTTACAATATTTTGCAATACTTATAAAAAGTATTCTTTCTACTACTGCACAATTGAACGTTCATAGATGCCAAAATGGGTTCGTATGAAAACACTGACGAAGGTTTGTGAAACGGTTCACTGATTAGAACCAATGTCCTTCTGCAAATAACTGTTTTAACCGAGCTGGGCTCAAACCCACGACCTTTGCAGTCATCAGACGACAGAGGTTTAAACCACTCGGCAACAGAGGACCATGTGCTCTATTTAATATACTTGTTACAGTCTAATGTTTGAACAAAAAACACTGTGAAGTATTATAACAAGTTTATTGTAGTATGCCTCGTTTTAAATGTGAATTCCTACCTGCCAGGTATGTGATGGCATTATGGAGAGCCCCGACAAGGGATGTGGTCGCCTGACCCTCGTTGTACATTTCCAATAACGTGGTGTGTATCATACCAACTGTGTAACTTGTTCCACCAATCACAAATGCCGATGCAAATGACGCCAGCATCACAATCCACGACCAGCCAGTGTCAAGGTCGCTGAACTGCTCCTGCATCGTCAACTGAAGTGTTCACTGTATATCTGAGATTGATTTCATCCACATGCTAGTGACAACGTGAAATGTTACATTAGCGATTATTCTGATGCATGTTTTTACACTTCACTGCCACTGAACACGGCGGTATCCGGTAATCCGTGTAGTAAGTATAATAGAGTGTCAAATTTGTTCATATTAAATTTTGTATTATAACTTACATCATACCAAACGGATATTTATATAACAAAGTGCAGATATCCATATAAAGTAAATGCTATCGGCGGCGTTTAGTCGTTCAGATGTACAGGATTATTTTCCCCATACATTTTCACACCCGACTGGAAACGGTCCGTTCGCTGTACGGGCTTTCGGTAATGAATAATGAAAATGTTTATCTGTAGATTTAATATATTATTCAAGTACGATCTACTAGAGACAAGCGTTTTGGAATACAAGTTACTAATCCATGCACATGTCGTGTGTATACCAATACTTTCTATACCAATATTTCTCAATAAGATATGGTCGGTGTGTATATACTCGCACAACACACACTACTTACCATAAACACATCGTTATTTGTAAAATCATGTTCAGTCACGCGTCTAGACCGTGTCGTCATTAATATCACTCGCAATCATTTCTACCCTGGTTAATAGTGGCAAGTTATCGTTACTTACTAGGTGGCGCAATGTGTCCCGGTCCATCATTCGGATTACTTCAATTGATATCCCACACAAAGCATAAGGTATAACCCCACCATTGATTTTTGTTCTTTATTCTATAGTAAATAATAAAAGATTGAAGGCTTGTCATTCATAGAGGGTCCCAAATGAAAGAAGTGAAACCTACATTTTACTGTTTGTCAACCTCTGCACTATCAAAATATGATGAGAAAAGTAGGGGTCATGTGTCATATAAGAGATTTTTTTCTGCTCAGTGTGTACACTGGTGACAAAGTAAAAGTAGACTTCCGAAATCATGAATTCATACCCCAATTTCCAAGCATCATTTTTTTTTTCTAAATTCACAATTCAAACATGACAATGCTATCAAAATGTTCAAAATACATCAATAATGCCATTCAAATAAAAAAATGAGCATTAAAATAAGGAAAATGCATTTTTAAAGAAGAAGAATTGAGTATTATTTATAACCGCCATTATGCGACTACCCCACGGAAGCACTTCCTTTTTGCAATGGTGGCACTATGCCTATAAGGAAACTCTTTTTTTTAATTTCATAATTACCTCATTTTTACTAAGTACTACCAATTTGAAGTTATACTGCCAAGTTGCAGGCATTAAATACTGAAACTTTTGTCAAAATACCACTTTTTACATGATCATTACATACAGGCGCGAGATGTTGACCGACATGCAATTTTGATGTGTTTGACTAATTTTACAAAAAAAAAATTTTTTTTTACCTAATTCCATTTAAAGTTTTACACCGAATGGTCTTATGATACACTGAAGACATTATCTTACCAAAATACATTATTCAATACAATGTACATGCTAAAAAATGCACATTTAAATCATCCAAAATAAAAAATCTTCAAAATGTTGTGATTTTTCATGAAATTTCAATGTAAATATGCACATATATGCTTTATTTGAGGCATACACTTGCCAAAATGTGGTTTTTTATGAAGCAAATGTCTCCAATTTGTCATTTAATACTATGAGAGTGTAAAAAAGAGGTTATTTTACCTACAATTAACATTTTGGAAAATCACCCCCATTTCACTCAAGTCTCTCTTATATAAGGAAACTCTTTTTTTTTTAATTTCATAATTTCCTCATTTTTACTAAGTACTACCAATTTGAAGTAATACTGCCAAGTTGCAGGCATTAAATACTGAAACTTTTGTCAAAATACCACTTTTTACATGATCATTACATACAGGCGCGAGATGTTGACCGACATGCAATTTTGATGTGTTTGACTAATTTTACAAAAAAAAATTTTTTTTTTACCTAATTCCATTAAAATTTTTACACCAAAATAGTCTCATGATACACTGAAGACATTATCTTACCAAAATACATTATTCAATACAATGTACATGCTAAAAATTGCACATTTAAATCATCCAAAATAAAAAATCTTCAAAATGTTGTGATTTTTCATGAAATTTCAATGTAAATATGCACATATATGCTTTATTTGAGGCATACACTTGCCAAAATGTGGTTTTTATGAAGCAAATGTCTCCAATTTGTCATTTAATACTATGAGAGTGTAAAAAAGAGGTTATTTTACCTACAATTAACATTTTGGAAAATCACCCCCATTTCACTCAAGTCTCTCTTATAGGTGTAACCCCACCATTGATTTTTGTTCTTTATTCTATAGTAAATAATAAAAGATTGAAGGCTTGTCATTCTTAGAGGGTCCCAAATGAAAGAAGTGAAACCTACATTTTACTGTTTGTCAACCTCTGCACTATCAAAATATGATGAGAAAAGTAGGGGTCATGTGTCATATAAGAGATTTTTTTTCTGCTCAGTGTGTACACTGGTGACAAAGTAAAAGTAGACTTCCGAAATCATGAATTCATACCCCAATTTCCAAGCATCATTTTTTTTTTCTAAATTCACAATTCAAACATGACAATGCTATCAAAATGTTCAAAATACATCAATAATGCCATTCAAATAAAAAAATGAGCATTAAAATAAGGAAAATGCATTTTTAAAGAAGAAGAATTGAGTATTATTTATAACCGCCATTATGCGACTACCCCACGGAAGCACTTCCTTTTTGCAATGGTGGCACTATGCCATAAGCTTTATTCCGATGTCTGACGAAATTGGCCGAATACGAGAACTATATCACAGCACTTACACAAACAGGCATAAGTTGTTTAGTTTAAACACATGTTATTACTAATGTTACAGATAATTAACATCACATGATAATACATATTTTATATAATGGATTGAACTACAACATTAGTAACAGTTCGTTCTCTCCTAGAGGCTTTAGTTGTTAAACATTTTACCAGCAACCATCAAACTGCTCACCTAGAGGCGTTTTGCCTGCAAACATCAAACATGCCATGAACTAACAATGAAATAAGGAGCTAGGAAGAAAGACATTCATTATTTGGTTAGAGATAGACGCATTGATTGAATTGATTGAATGTTTAGCGTCATTTTATGCCATCGAAGGCTAACAGACGACCAGCTAACCTAACGAGTGTTTCCTGTGAGCCTGTAGGGTTAACAAGCACTCGAGCACATCCCATCTTCACAAGTAACTGATAACTTTCCCAAGTGAATCAGCAATGAGAGACGAATGCTAATGAGATGCAATGTCGTATATCAATTATTATTGCAACTGTGGCCGGGCGAAGATTCGAACTCACGATCCCCTGGATTGATAGTCGGATGCGTTATTGACTGAGCTAATCGGGCGCGGCTACAGATGGGTACATGCAGGTAAACTGTGATCAAACTTTGGTCAGTTTCATCGATATTAATTTTACAGGACGATTAACTATCTCCACACCTCACAAACACTTTTGTGACCCGCTTCACGCCACCTTCCCGCCATACATTCAGCACATACATTTCTCGGAAATACATGCTTTGTTTGTTTGTTTTCAAAAATATTAGCGTCACTTTTATGCCACCAATGACTAACAGGTGATCAGTTTACCTAACTACCTTTACCTGAAATCATGTAAGGTTAACCAGTACTCGAGTACACCCATCTCCTTAAGTAACAGATAACTTTCCCACGTGAATCAACGGTGAGAGACGAGTGACGATGATGTACAGTGCTGTAATATCAATCATCATGGAGACTGCGTGTGACTGGTCGCTGACTCGAACTAGCAAATCTTGGAATGATAACCGGACGTGCTATTGACTGAGCTAACCAGGCCTTGCTGAGACAAACGTGCACACATATTAAATAGCAAATCATTGAGCTGTGTTAAGGTAGCTCTGAGATCGAAGATCTGACCGATATTCAATATCTAGCTGGTGAATTTCGAGCCAGGTCCGAAATCGATATTCAAAATCGAGCTTGCGAATTTCGAGCCAGGTCCGAAATCGATATCCAAAAACGAGCTTGCGAATATCAAGCCAGGTCTGAGATCGATAGTTTCGATAATTTTCGGGACAATTTCGAGCAAGGTTTATATCAATATTAATTTTCTTTTCATTTCAACAGATTTGAATATCGAGCCAGGTCTGAGATCGATAGCTTCGATAATTTTAGGGACAATTTTGAGCAAGGTTTTATATCAATATTATTTCTTTTTCATTTCAACATATTTGAATATCGAGCCAGATCTGGGGCCGTATTCACCAACTATTCTGAAGAATATTCTTAGATTTGAACTCAAGAATTAATTTTGAAAAGCACACTAAGAGACCATTGTTTGATACCAAAATCTCCAAGCATGTAGCGACACCTAATATATAGTCAAATAAACTCTTACAATGACTCAATCAGTCATGGTAAACAAGGTATACAAGGCTGAACTTTGATTTTTCAAGCTCAAGTTTAAGAATATTCTCAAGAATGGATGGTGAATACCAAGGTCTAAGATAGATATTCATTTTTTTCATTTCAGCTGATTTGAATATCGAACCAGATCTGATATCGATATTCATTATCGATATGGCGAATTTCATGGCAGGTCTGAAGTCGATATTCAATTATTATTCAACATGCAATCAGAGATATCCGTCTTTCTAATGTCGAAAAAATCGTCTAAGAGTTGAAAATGGTCGACAGAATCAAACGTTGTCGTGTTTTAAGTGCAGTTGAACTTCGCAGACCCGATAATGGACGGTTGGAACACCACAAATAGCGCGAAGTAAGCAGGCAGGCAGGCAGGCAGGCAGGCAGGCAAGTAAGTTAGTCAGTAAGTAGGGCCTTAGTAAGTAAGTAAGTAGGTAGGTAGGTAGGTAGGTAGGTAGGTAGGCAGGCAGTCAGGTAGGCAGGCAGGCAGGCAGGCAGGCAGGCAAGCAAGTAAGTTAGTAAGTAAGTTAGTCAGTAAGTAGGGCCTTAGAAGGTAAGTAAGTAGGTAGGTAGGTAAGTAGGTAGGTAGGTAGGTAGGTAGGTAGGTAGGTAGGCAGGCAGGCAGGCAGGCAGGCAGGCAGGCAAGTAAGTTAGTAAGTAAGTTAGTCAGTAAGTAAGGCCTTAGTAAGTAAGTAGGTAGGTAGGCAGGCAGGCAGGCAGGCAGGCAGGTCGGCAGGAAGGTCGGTAGCTAGGTCGGTTCGGTCGGTCGGTCGGTCGGTCGGTCGGTCGGTCGTAGGTAAGTATATAAGTAAGTAAGTAAGTAAGTATGTAAGTAAAGTTGATACTCACCAACTCAAACTCTTATATTTTGAAATTCCGGTTATCTCAAATTTGAAGTTCGGGCCCGTTTTTTTCCCCTTCTATTTCTATATTAATTAACTCCTGATATATCAAATTCCAGTTAAGCGAATTATTCACCGATATATTATATCGGTGCACCACTATATTTTTATCAGTCCACCGCTATATTTTAACGATGCACCGCTTTATTTTTATCGATGCACTACGATATATTACCGGTGCACCGTTACTTATTTATCGGTCCATCGGTATAACTTTAATGTGGTCTGTTGGTATACATACACTACTTGAATGTTGTTTGTTGGTATACATACACTACTTTAATGTGATCTGTTGGTATACATACACTACTTTAATGTGGTCTGTTGGTATACATACACTACTTTAATGTGGTCTGTTGGTATACATACACTACTTTAATGTTGTTTGTTGGTATACATACACTACTTTAATGTTGTTTGTTGGTATACATACACTACTTTAATGTTGTTTGTTGGTATACATACACTACTTTAATGTGGTTTGTTGGTATACATACACTACTTTAATGTGATCTGTTGGTATACATACACTACTTTAATGTGGTCTGTTGGTATACATACACTATTTTAATGTTGTTTGTTGGTATACATACACTACTTTAATGTGATCTGTTGGTATACATACACTACTTTAATGTGGTCTGTTGGTATACATACACTACTTTAATGTGGTCTGTTGGTATACATACACTACTTTAATGTTGTTTGTTGGTATACATACACTACTTTAATGTGATCTGTTGGTATACATACACTACTTTAATGTGGTCTGTTGGTATACATACACTACTTTAATGTGGTCTGTTGGTATACATACACTACTTTAATGTTGTTTGTTGGTATACATACACTACTTTAATGTTGTTTGTTGGTATACATACACTACTTTAATGTGGTTTGTTGGTATACATACACTACTTTAATGTTGTTTGTTGGTATACATACACTACTTTAATGTTGTTTGTTGGTATACATATACTACTTGAATGTGTTCTGTTGGTATACATACACTACTTTAATGTTGTTTGTTGGTATACATATACTACTTGAATGTGTTCTGTTGGTATACAACCAAACCAGTGCTATTTATACCTACATATACTACATGATTACATGATGTTGGTATACAATCAGCACTTTGTCTACCTACATATAGTACTTGTATACACCCAGTGTTATGTCTACCTACATATAGTTCCTGTTAACATGTTGTTGGTATTCAACCAGCACTATGCCTACTTACATATACTACTTGTATACAACCAGTGCTAAGTCTACCTACATATACTACTTGTTTACATGTTGTTGGTATCCAGCCTGCACTATATCTACTTAATATACAACTTGTATACAACCAATGTTATGTCTACATACATATACTACCTGTATACATGTTGTTGGTGTTCAGCCTGCACTATGTCTACTTACATATACTACCTGTATACAACCAGTGTTATGTCTCCATACATATACTACTTGTATACATGTTGTTGGTATTCAGCCTACACTATGTCTACTTACATATACTACTTGTATACAACCACTGCTATCTCTACCTACATATACTACTTGCTAACATGTTGTTGGTATTCAGCCTACACTTTGTCTTCTTACATATACTACTTGTATACAACCAGTGCTACGTCTACCTACATATACTACTTGCTAACATGTTGTTGGTATTCAGCCTGCACTATGCCTACTTATATATACTACTTGTATACCACCATTGTTATGTCTACCTACATATACTACTTGTTTACATGTTGTTGGTATTAAACCAGCACTATGCCTGCTTATATATACTACTTGTATACAACCAGTAATATATCTACCTACATATACTACTTGTTTACATGTTGTTGGTATTTAACCAGCACTATGCCTACTTATATATACTACTTGTATACAAACAGTGTTACGTCTACCTATATATACTACTTGTTAACATGTTGTTGGTATTCAGCCTGCACTATGCCTACTTATATATACTACTTGTATACAACCAGTGTTATGTCTACCTACATATACTACTTGCTAACATGTTATTTGTATTCAGCCTGCACTATGTTTACTTACATTAACTACTTGTATACAACCAGTGTTATTTCTACCTATATATACTACTTGCTACAACATGTTGTTGGTATTCAGCCTGCACTATGTCTACTTACATATACTACCTGTATACAACCAGTGTTATGTCTACCTACATATATTACTTGTATACATGTTGTTGGTATTCCGTCTGCACTATGCCTACTTACATATACTAAATGTATACAACCAGTGTTATGTCTTCCTACATATACTATTTGTATACATGTTGTGGTATTCAGCCTGCGCTATGTCTACTTACATATACTACTTGTATACAACCGGTGTTATGTCTGCATACATATACTACTTGCTAACATGTTGTTGGTATTCAGCCTACACTATGCCTACTTACATATACTAAATGTATACAACCAGTGTTATGTCTACCTACATATACTACTTGTATACATGTTGTGGTATTCAGCCTGCGCTATGTCTACTTACATATACTACTTGTATACAACCAGTGCTACGTCTACCTACATATACTACTTGCTAACATGTTGTTGGTATTCAGCCTGCACTATGCCTACTTAAATATACTACTTGTATACAACCAGTGTTATGTCTACCTACATATACTACTTGTATACGTATTGTTATGTCTACTTACATATACTAAATGTATACAACCGGTGTTATGTCTACATACATATACTACTTGTTAACATGTTGTTGGTATTCAGCCTACACTATGTCTACTTACATATACTACTTGTATACAACCAGTGCTACGTCTGCCTACATATACTACTTGCTAACATGTTGTTGGTATTCAGCCTGCACTATGCCTACTTATATATACTACTTGTATACAACCAGTGTTATGTCTACCTACATATACTACTTGTATACGTGTTGTTATGTCTACTTACATATACTTAATGTATACAACCAGTGTAATGTCTACATACATATACTACTTGTATACATGTTGTTGGTATTCAGCCTACACTATGTCTACTTACATATACTACTTGTATACGACCAGTGCTACGTCTACCTACATATACTACTTGCTAACATGTTGTTGGTATTCAGCCTACACTACGTCTACTTATATATACTACTTGTATACAACCAGTGTTATGTCTACCTACATATACTACTTGCTAACATGTTGTTGGTATTCAGCCTGCACTATGCCTACTTATATATACTACTTGTATACAACCAGTGTTATGTCTACCTACATATACTATTTGTATACGTGTTGTTATGTCTGCTTACATATACTAAATGTATACAACCAGTGTTATGTCTACATACATATACTACTTGTATACATGTTGTTGGTATTCAGCCTACACTATGTCTACTTACATATACTACTTGTATACAACCATTGTTACGTCTACCTACATATACTACTTGTATACATGTTGTTGGTATTCAGCCTGCACTATGTCTACTTACATATACTACCTGTATACAACCAGTGTTATGTCTACATACATATACTACTTGTATACATGTTGTTGGTGTTCAGCCTGCACTATGTCTATTTACATATACCCCTTGAATGCTATTTTGCTGGGATGTGGTTTGTTGTATTATAATCATTATTGTACAAAGTGTAAATACCAGGCTTATGTATATTTGTGTTATCTTCTTGCCTGTCTATATGCTTCTTAGTAACATATTTATTCTGACATGTCTTTAATGTACGAGTATCTTCCCATCTGGATCACTTTAACCACTACCCTTTAAAACCTATCCTTACATTTATTTATTGTTCAATGTATAATGAATAACCTTCTTTTACATAGTTACTCTCTTCATGTATCTTAACTTTTCTAAGTTTCTTAATATTTTTCAATTTTTGAATACTCTTGGAACGACACATGGGAAATGGGGACATACGGGAATTGAATTCTGTTACATTGTTACCATCTTGAAGCCAAGAAATGGTATCATACTGGCAACCGTCTTGTTTTTGTTACTACTTTTAAAGATATCATGAAAACCTCAATCAAGAGTACGGTTGCCGTCATGAAGCATTTCCAGCTGAATCTATGTCCATTGTTTTTCACTACATGTGTCTTATTATCGACCTACAACTCTGACGTTAAACTTTACACGACACTGTATGATATTCATGCGCGTGCAACACTAAAATTAAACCGAGTTCATGGTTATTACATTTCGAAGCGTTGCCCGTTAAGTGTTGTGCATTCCGACACTGCTGTATTCTTACATCAGTGCATGCTTGTTACCTTTGGTGTAATATGTACAGATTGGTTATTTGTACTAGTGTTATTATCAGGAGATGTGCACCCTAACCCTGGCCCAGTCTTGCCGTCAAATTCCAGTACAACTTCCTCATTTTCTTACTCTGCGAGTAATTCAGTAGACCTGTCAAAACACTTGTCATTCGTTCACTACAATGTCCAAAGCATTTACAACAAACTTGATATTCTACGTACCGAACTAAGTAATTTTGATATTCTGGCTTTTTCAGAAACTTGGCAGTCATGGTGGTGTGTTGCTTTATGTAAATAATTCTGTACATTACAAACGTAGAAAGGACCTTGAACCCCATGCAATTGAATGTATATGGATCGAAATTATAATCAAACATAAACATATATTATTTGGACGGTATTACAGACCCCCCTAACACAGACATACACCACAATACATTAATTGAAAATTCTATCCACCTTGCACTAGACAAAAACATACAAGATATTATTATTACAGGTGATTTTTACCTAAATATGAATAACTCTAACTCTTGTAGGAAAATGATGTGTACAAATGAACAAACCCATTTGACAGAAAATTCATCTTCAATAATTGATGTGATTTTAGTTAGCAAACAAGATAGGAAATTGGCAAGTGGTGTAGGAGAACCATAACTTCAGCAGGATGTAAGATTTCATTGCCCTGTATATGGTATTCTTAACTTTGAAACATATCTAACAAAATCATTCACTAGACATATAAATTATGGTGTTTTGATAAAGATGATTATGACAAATTGAAAAATTTAGCTAAAATAAAATTGGATCACACACTATGACAATGACACCAATATACATGCAACCAACATAACAATACATATAATAACTCTTTCTAAACAGTGTATTCCTAACAAACTTGTTCGAATCAAACCATTTGACCTCCCATGGATTACTACTTCCATAAAACGTATGATTCGCAAGAGAAAGCGTGCCTATCGTAAAGCCAAGCGTAGTAACTTATTAGCTCACTGGGCGAAATTTCGTAGACTTAGGAATGAAACAATTAACGCTATTCGTACAAATAAAAAATGCACATTTTAATCATTTATCAGATACACTTCAAACCGAACACAAGTCTTCAAAGAAATGGTGGCAAACACTAAAATTACTGATTTCAACAAACCAAAAAGAGTGCATACCACCTCTACAGTCTGGTGACTATTTAACAACGGATGATTTTGATAAGGCTAATGTTTTAAATAACTTCTTCCGAGACCAAACACTGATAAATGCTAACATTGTTCAAATCCCTGTCTTAATTACGTCCACAGATATTCATCTTGACTCTATCGTTTTATCACCATTTGAAGTCAAACAAATATAAGAAACCCTTCCACTAGGTAAAGCTGTAGGTCCTGACGCAGAAAATAATCGTATCCTTCGAGAATTGGCAAATGAACTCTCAGACCCTTTTTGTTCTCTTTTCAATCATTCCTTACGCAAAGGAATTGTTCCTAATATATGGAAGGAAGCTAATGTCTGTACGATATTCAAAGGTGGTGATAAGTCTCTCGTTTCTAACAATAGACCAATTTCTCTACTCTGTACAATTGAGAAAGTTTTGGAAAAAAAATATTTGAACATGTATTCAACTTCTTTCGTGACAATGATATACTTACAAAAATGCAATCTGGATTTGTTCCTGGTGACAGTACCATAAATCAGCTTGCATACTTATATAATTTCTTCTGTGATGCACTTGATTCTGGCAAGGAAGCAAGGGCGATTTTCTGTGATATCAGCAAAGCCTTTGATCGTGTTTTGCACAAAGGACTAATTGTAAAATTGAAGGCTGCTGGTATCACAGGAAATCTTTCAATCTGGTCTGAACACTACCTTAGTGATAAAAAACAATTCGTTGTGATACCAGGTGTCCAATCTGATTGGAATTACATTAAGGCTGGTGTACCCCAAAGCTCTGTATTGGGACCACTTTTGTTTCTTCTATATATAAATGACATCGTAGATGATATCAATTCAAACATTCGATTTTTCGCCGATGACACAGGTCTTTTTATCATAGTATATAACCCTATTCAAGCTGAAACTACTCTAAATTCCGACTTGTTAAAAATATCTAATTGGGCAGATAAATGGCTTGTCAAATTTAACTCCTTAAAAACAGAATTCTTGATTTCACGCAAGGTCAATTTTATAAACCATCCACCAGTTTTTTATGAATAATCATATGATAACCGAAGTAGACGATCACAAACATCTTAGTGTGTTCCTGTCAAATGACATATCATGGCATAAACATATTAACTATATAAAAACAAAAGCATGGAACAGAATAAATATTATGAAAATATTTAAATACAGTCTTGATAGGATAGCATTAGAAACTATATATACATCAATTATAAGACCCCTTCTAGAATATGGAGATATACTATTCGATAATTGCACTCAATATGAGAAAAATGTGTTAGACTTAATTCAAAATGAAGCTGCAAGAATAGTGACAGGAACAACCAAGCTTGTATCTCTCGAACAACTATATACTGAAACTAAATGAGAATCACTTGGGAACAGACGTCGGAAACTTGTTTTACTCTTCAAAATGAAACACCACTTAACTCCCGATTTCCGTTCCGGGCTGTTACCAACTATTATGGCGAAAGAAGTATTCAAATTCTGCATACGAGACTCCGAACTAAGTGCAGTTCTCTCAATTATGATCTATTTATAAAAAAATATGTCAGAGTCTCCTCTGTGCTCCTGTGGCAACGTTGAACACGCTCAACATTTTTCTTTCACTGTAATAAATATAATGAAGCGAGGAATGTATTACAAAACGCACTATGTAATATTTCAATTATTAACTTAAAAACTCTTCTTTTTGGAGATCAAAATGTCTCACTTGAAACAAATATTCGTATTTTTAATGCAGCACATTCGTATGTTAAAATCACAAAACGATTTTAGTAGATCACTTCAACTTCAACTATGATATTAAGAACAACTTGTCCTTGCCCCCGTCCCCATTTGTGTCGCCCCAAATGACTTTAATATTTTTTTATATTTTGATATGCACTATGTCATCTATATTCGATTTAAAATTTTCTTTAGAAATATTTCCCTTATGATATCGTGTGTCATGGTACCTTTTCGTCCTAGTGTGTATATGTATGAGCCCATTTAACTACTGGCACCGACTACGATTAAAACATATTTCTCTTACTATTTAACTATTTATTCAATAATACTTAACTATTCTAAATATTTAATTAAATAATAATTGCAATTGTCAATGTTAATACCAGTTAAATATTATAAACGAAGTACACGAATTGCCATTAATATTAGAATTTACACCACAAGCAGGAGAAGAACATCATAAGCATTATGCTTCCGTAGATAGCCTAAGCTCGCTTTAATCTTTACGGAACTAATTAGCATATTTGAAGATAGCCTAAGCTCGCTATAATCTTTAAAGAACTTATCAGCCTATTTGAAGATAATCTAAGCTCACTATAATCTTTACGGATCTAATTAGCCTATCTGAAGATAATTTAAGCTCACTTTAATCTTTTCGGAACTAATCAGCCTATGTAAAGATAATCTAAGCTCAGTATAATATTTACGGAACTAATCAGCCTATCTGAAGATAGCCTACGCCCACTATAATATTTAAGGAAGTAACAAGCCTATGTGAAGATAGCCTAAGCTCGCTTTAATCTTTACGGAACTAATTAGCATATTTGAAGATAGCCTAAGCTCGCTATAATCTTTAAAGAACTTATTAGCCTATTTGAAGATAATCTAAGCTTACTATAATCTTCACGGAACTGATCAGTCTATTTGAAGATATTCTAAGCTTACTATAATCTTAACGGAACTAATCAGCATATGTGAAGATAATATAAGCTCACTATAAAATTTACGGAACTTATCAGCCTATGTGAAGATGATCCTAGCTCAAAATAATCTTAACAGAACTCATCAGTCTATCTTAAGATAGCCTAAGCTCACTAAAATCTTTACAGTCAGTCTATGTGACGATAATATAAACTCCCTATTATATTTATGGAACTTATCAGCCTATTTGAATATAATCTAAGCTCACTATAATCTTAACGGTCATTCTATGTGAAGATAATCTAAGATAACTATAATCTTTACGGTCAGTCTATGTGAAAATAATATAAGCTCACTATAATCTATACCTTCAGTCTATGTGAAGATTATATAAACTCATTATAATATTTACGGAACTTATCAGCCTATGTGAAGATGATCTAAGCTCACTATAATCTTAACGGTCAGTCTATGTGAAAATAATCTAAGCTAATTATAATCTTTACGGTCAGTCTATGTAAAGAATATATAAACTCATTATAATATTTACGGAACTTATCAGCCTTTGTGAAGATAATATAAGCTCACTATAATCTTAACGGTCAGTCTATATGAAGATAATCTAAGCTTACTTTAATATTTACGGAACTGATCAGCCTATCTGAAGACATCATAAGCTCACTATTAACTTTACGGAACTAATCAGCCTATGGAAAGATAATCTTTGAGCTTAAAACTGCACTTCTGAAAATCCCTCATTCTCTCATTCACTTGTGACACTCGGTCCAATGTCCCAGTACTGTCTTGCAAAATAATAATTAATTATTAATCAAAATCTTCTTACAGCTCCGTCTCCCTCGAGTTGTCACGCCAGACTGACTTAAAATATGTATGTAAAGTTTTTATTTACCCTCGCGCTTGGAACCAGTCATTTTAGCGAACATACTAAAAATACTGGTGGTCGGCTGCTTATATAGCATAAGTTACCCCCGGTCTCGTTCTATCGCTGAATGATTTATTCGGGCCGATGTTATTCATAAATCGGCGGTTTGAAGATGATATTGCACTGGGTTCCTAAAAACTGCTTTTTTTTATTGTGAACAGGTCTTGCAACAGATATGACGTCATTATCGTATGGAGCAAATACAGTGCCGTGTCTGATTAGTTAAAATTCGCTGTATTTTTTAAACGTAGTCCGATCCAAGTCATGGAGATGCTTACCTTCCAAAATTTTCCATAAGTGCCTCAGCGACTCGGATTAGAATGGCGCGTTTCAGCGCGTTGTCAGTTTGAAAAAATACAGCCGAGGATATCCGAACATGCTACTTCCGTTGCCACAGATGTTGGTCGATAAAATTTATGCTGTTAACACCGAATATTTACCTTTTCACATCGTTTTTGCTTTACTAACCGGATCGATCTTGAAGATAAATCACTGAGCGATAGAAAGAGACCAGGTTTGTTAAAATAAATGGCCTATCGACTTAGAAACTCTAATTTTGATCGGGGAAGGGTCCACGTTTGTTTCTTTCCTTGTCTCTATCTAAACGCTAGGGGACCTGCCCACCACCATTAAACGTTATTATCCACTCTCCAAGCTCCTGTGTGTCCAACAGATTGCATTAGCGTTTAACTATTCAGCAAAACGTCTACTTGCATTTAAAAATAAGTATGAAAATGATGATCTTGATAGAGAAACGGACCGAGTTAAAAACCTAATTGTGCAAGTCGGACAGGCTCCTTGCACATGTATGTTTAAATAAGCCTATTCTAAAATCATTAGTTCACTCGATGTACAGATGCAGCATCTTGAAGTTTGACATAGTTTCGCAGGATGTAATGCCTCTTAACAAGTAGTTGCAGGCAAAGAGCAATTGGAGAGCAATGTGCTTACCACACAGTTTTGTCTAGTATGTTGCATCAGCTGAAGGCACAACAGGGAGACAGTGCTTTACTGACCTCAGTGGTGACCTAGAGAGCTTCCGACGTGAAGTATACTATATCCTGATATCCTTTCCTGTCTGGTTGAACTGATAACCATGTCAGTGCGGAATGGTCATTCAGTGTCGTGCGTAGAGTGCGGATTCTCTAAGGTCAACCATGAGATCTGAATGCCGTTCTGGACTAGTCATGCTACATAATTACAGACGTGAGAAGACTGACATTGAAAATGTAATTATAAAATCCCGGTAAGAAAGCCCGGAAATGTGACTTTATCTAGAACCAGGGGCGCTTAGTTTAGTACAAATTATGACTTTGTGAAGACAGTCTTACTGTTCTAACGTCGATGATGGTAACATAAATGTTTCATTTTGCACTGGTAATGCCGGTCATTAAATAAAACGTCATCAAACTTAAAAAAAAAATATTTTATTTTGTAATTATTACTATTTTGTTTTAAAACGAGATTACCCAATACCTTTACAACTAGACTAAGGCACTCAATGTGATGGATCGATCACACAGCATTTTTTAAGTGTTACAAGTTTCTAGAACTAATGTAAAAAAACTCTTGCGTCCGCTTCCTAGGTACAAAACATTACTGAGTTTTGCAGTTAATAAAAGGCCATCAAGTTCCTGGCTGGGAAGGGCTCGAACCGGCGACTTTCTGTCTCAATCTCTCTCTCTCTCTCTCTCTCTCTCTCTCTCTCTCTCTTAATCTTTCTTTCTCTGTCGTCTATCATTAAGTGTTCTGATATTCTTCCATACCATAACTTTATCATGTTGTTGATATTTCCATTTATCGTCACCACCGTTTTCTCTATTGGCGACCCCTCCAGAAGTATAAATATTTTTTAGAGTTTTAGTGGATGGTGCAGAGATACAGAATACCTTTTTGTAGTGTCCCCGAGTCTTTTACATGCCGGGTGAAAGCACCGATACATTGAATCTCCATTTTTGTTAAAGTCTCTTCCGAAAGACTGATAAGTATTTTTAGATGTAAGAGCGGGGGATCGAACCTGCGACTCCTCGGTTCGAAGTCACTTTATCCTCACTTTCACTTTCTCCTTTTATGTATCTCCCTATACACCTTTGTGTTCAAAATCTTATTACACAAACACACCAGTACCAGTGTCTATGACTTAATCAACACCGTGAAAAAACACACGTTGGTAACTTCATTACACCGAGAAAAATATTATTTAAATTTATCTAAACATATGCAAATAAAATGTCTTGCTCAAAGACATTACACATAGCCGTGGCGGGGTATCGAATCCGCGTCTCCCCAATGGGTCCGATGCTCTATGGATCAAGCACTCCACGAATCATGATTTGTTCTTTGACCTATAAGCTAGGACTTATAGTTTAGTCAGAAAAAACTATTACCCTAATTAATTATTTTTTTTTGGTCAAGGTTCAAAATGTCAAATTTTTTTATTTTTTTACTTTCTTGTACGGATTGTGTAGATACGTCTCAAACTTTTCTCTTTTTTTTGTGTATATAGATATATTCCTTTTTACTCGATATTTTCTGTGTCGATATTTCGGATATCTCGCGCGGATATATTTTCAAATTTTGCACACATGTATTTTGAAGAAAGACAGTATTTTAAAACTTCACCGTCTTTCATTTTTAAAAAAAAGACAGCAAAGGGGTGTCAGTTAAAAATCATGTTTTATTTACTTAAGAAGTTTTATAGTTCAACAAAATACTGCTGACATCCATGTAACAAACAATAAAGTATCTAAAACAGATAAAAATCATGATGCTACTTTGGATTTCATCTTTCATACAGCGATTGTCATAAATTGCAAAGATTACAAATTTACCAGCAGATATTGCAATTTTACACGAGCTCAATAATAAAAAATAAAAAGTATATGTCACTTTGTTACTAATCAACATAGCTAAATGTTACCTCCCCTCTTCATAAAATGGCCTTTAAATGTCAAAATGGCAAACCTTATTTGATGTTATTTTTATAAATGAGGTTCTGTTGCAGAGGTAATGTTTATATGTGTGAATGTTGTACTTCATTACAATTATAATATAAGTAATAGTAGTGATTTATGCTGTAATTACTGTTGCTTTCTTTTTAAATTTCACATAAAATTGATGAACATCAGTATGTGTTGAGACTGGTGTGTCCCTTTAAGATTAATGTATATATATGTGTATTCGATGAAAGGAAAAAGAAAGTATACATACCTATAAGCGTCGACAGGTCAAGGAACAATAAATGTATTGCATATAAATTTTGTATATTTATATTTTATCATACTGTTGAATCAAAAAACAAACACTTAATTCATTTCAAAGCAAAACAATCAGAAAAAATCAGTTCACTTTTCCATCACATGGATAAACTTAGTCAATAATGAAATAATTTTAAAAACCAAAATATATGCTTTCTTTTTCCTTTCAATGTATATATATACGAATGTATGTTACAACTTGACTGATATATATATTTGTACGGTTTGTTGAGGGATGGCCCACCCCGACCCTCACAGACCTATTACGGGGTGATTAAATGCATCACTTTTCAGTGATTGAAATTAAAAAAAAAAATATTTGTGAGTTATAGTTTGAAACTTTAGCGGCCTAGTGGTAAAACCCCGACTGCCATTCAAGGGTTGTAGGTTTGATCACCAGTGACCTGCTACTCGACATAATATCTGTATAGTTTTGTATACCATCCTGATGCTGAGAATCCATTCCAGTCATTTTTTTCTGGTATCTATCTTGGCTCTAGCAGTCACATCGTCGTCCATTGTTATTACATCAACTTGGACATTTTTATTCCTGTTCTAGGCTACTTCCAAAAATAATCTTAGAGTTTAGAAGTTTAGAAGAGCTCTAGTGAACTGGTAGTGATTGTTTTTTATTTTCATAATTTGTGCATTTTCTACAGTCTTTTGAACAAACATCATAATTATGTAACAACTTTTCGAATACTGTCTCTCGATCTCTGCAGAGGGGTAGGAATCCTCCGAATGGGTGTCATGTTCATTTAACATTCTTGTCATGTTCATTATTGTGGTTAAATTACCAACCCCTTTGCGGTTCCAGGGAGTCAAGTGGGAGTAAGAATAGCACCACTGTGGCTCATACATGTCGTAAGAAGCGCCAATCTGAGTAATACGATAGCATTTGCTGAGACTCTGCAGTTCTGCAGGCATCAAGGTTCTAAGATCATTCTGCATATTCATTTGTTGGTATTATTTTATCTGTATGTAAGTTTGTTTTTTTTTACATGTATAGTGCACCAGGGGTATGCATTTCTGTTGGCGTCGAATAACTATAATGTGTCTGCAAGCCGTTAAACCCATTCATTCATACATTAACATGGTTCTAACATTTACTATCCCAATTCATACTTCTGGTAATATCGTAATAAACTGGCCTGGTCCTGGTAAAATACTTGGCTGACTTCATCACTGAAATTTCAATAAAGGTTTATATGAGGTAAAGAAATAAATGACTATTTTTGTTCGGTTTCCCACATGGTTGATGCACCCCCAAAAATAGGTTTGTAGGGGATATTGCAGGAAGTAAATATCATAAAAACCCAATCGTAGGTGTCTGCTGGTTCTTTAGCGTGATCAGTGTAGAGCACCATCACAAAGATCCTCAGTTTAAAGTGTCATCGGAATGACTGATAAAATTGTAAGTTGGCCAGCCCCGGGAATCAAATTCTTAACCCTGGGACTAGAAGTCTTTTCTGACTGAGCTGATCGGGCTGGCTAAAAAATGACAACTTACTAATAAAACAGCACAATATATGGCTTCCGTTTGACAACTCAAGGGCTATAACTGTGCAGCCGTTTCTGTAAAGATATTAATGTTTAAAACATCGAACACAATCTTAAGGCTATAAACTTATGAGTGTGTGCTTATTTTGTTACTAAATGCAACTGAACATGTTGTGTAACTAGATGTCAAGGGGTTGCAAGCTCAAATCCCCACTCAGCTAGTCTCTGTGATTATTCATATATATATACAATATTGTGTATCATTTTTATTCGTCTCTTACCGCTGATTCAATTTTTAATTCAAAGCATCAATCAACCTTATACAAAATTGTGTTGATGTTAATGGTATTTGACTTTTCCTGTTTACTCGATGTGTCTTGTTTATTTCCACTGTTCTTACACTTCCACGTGTACAGTTAATGTATAACAATGACCCATAACCATGCCTTGTGTCTGCCACAATGTCCTTCAATGTGGGTGATTCCCAAAACTTTTTCATGCATCCGGTCAGCTAGATAAAAATCTTCAACAATTATTCCTCCTTGTCTCCGTCCCGGTAAAATGATATTATTTCAGGTAAAATCATAATGTTTTCAGAACTTAAGAACAAAGTCATGAATGATTCATATCCGAAAATGAGTTATCCGAAATGTTACCTCGAGTATTGTAGCTATTTTCCTAGTTGTTTCTTCGACTTCGTAATGTACGAGAGTTTCTCGTGGTTGAGGACGATAAACATTATACTCTTAAATGCTTTTCGATTGCTTCCTTGACAAAAACCTGTCTAATTTACATTTTTTGACATCTCGAAACGAAAATAAAATCGCTCTGTAAATATCCGAATGCGTATGACTTTTATTAACCCAACCTGGGCCGAAAACGATAGACTGAAAATGCTGAAAATAAGAATGGAGAATGAGAATATTATGTGTTGCTGTAGCCTGTATGTATAGAAAGTTTTCTTACAGAATATTGACAGTTTAACCAATGTTTACTTATCGTTACTATTCATAAGATCTCGGAATTTAAATATGAAATTGGTAAGTGATGTATTAGGCATGTCAGATAATAACTAGTATATAGAACAACTCTTTACTCTGTGTATAGATTCGTCTTTTATTTAACTATATTCTATATTTATAGAATTATTAAAAAATCATAAAACAATAATCAAATTGACTGGATGACCATTAACTGCTGTCGTTTGGAAACAAAGTTGCAAAAAATAGATCAACTCTAAAACAATGATAATCACATACACTACAGTATCATTACCTGGTGCAATTGAAATGAAACTAATAAGGTATCTGAACCCTTTATTTCATATAGAGGCCTTTGGACACTTCTAATATAGAAGCCTTTGGACACCTAATATAGAAGGCTTTTGAATTATATGGTGAATTATGTTTATATTAACTGACAGATTGGAAAACAGTGCGGGAAAACGCGTATCTATGGAGTAAAGGGTTAATAGCATAACATAATAACAATGAAAAATAAACACACAAATATCTGAAATAATAAATTGACTGACATATAAAATTGTTTCACATTTCTGATGATGATGATGAAAAAAACATATATAAAAGTAAACCTTGTTTATCACTTTCAGTTGAAGAAAGTGGGGGAAAATGTAATAAGTTCCTGGGTATATCATGATTGGATAAGCGTGTTATTCCAAATGTGCATGACTCCTTTGGTACTTCAAACTAGACCTCCATTTTAAAGTTTTATAGCATTAACCATAAGCAAGTCTTGTGTTGTTGTGCTCGGCCCTATGATCAAGCAGTGCTCTCTTTTGGAAGAAAACAGAAAACTGAGCTACACGAAGAATTTGAGCAGCTAAAGTTGACATCATCGTGAAAAGATTTGATGTGATCAGACAAGTTTATTTGTATATAGACAATGCTTTTCTCCTTTAATATTTTATAATGGGATGCAAGATGACCCTTGAAATGATACAATTGATTTAATCCTCTCAACAAGTAGAGCATATGAATTTAAAACAAATCTGATGAATTCTTTTATTGCAAAGATTGGGCGAACTTAGAATGTAATTCATTTCCAAATGATTCACAAATGTATGTTGATATCTTCTTTTTATCCATCTCTTGAGCTTATATATGTGACAAAACTGGCATATCCGTCTCTTTAATTATGCTAAGGTATTGGACCCTGTGGTATAAATAATTGCAATGCACTTTGATATATTCACGTATAACCTCTTTTGTGAGGGCATGAACATTACAAATGCCGCATTCATGCTGACATGTTACGGAAGTACATTATGTAACAGTATGGAAGCTGCCACCAAACCCATCTATGTAAAAAGATTCACCAATGTCCATCGTCTGAAAAACAGTGAAAACACACTTTACAATAAATGAAGCTTTGGCCATAGTGTAAGAATAGAATATTTGACCAAGTTACCAAAAAAATATCATTAAAGTTGATACAAATAAACACAATCCGTATCATCATCATTATCAGCATCATTAACATTAACACCATCATCACCATCATCACTGTTATAACTGTTATGACTTCCTAACTTGTGAACTTATAACCTGCCATTTGTAATTCATGTGTCCTATTTCCAGACAAGGCAGATGTATTGGATAAATCTCGTAACGTCTGAAAGGTCAGAACTGTATTATTGTTTTACTGAAGAACACAAAAAGATAAAAACAGGAACGTTCGCAACTCTTTTTCATATGCTTATATATTATCAAAATATTGCTCAAACCCATAAAAATCTTTTGCTGTCCCAATAGTTGTGAAAGTTACAATATATCTATAAATAACACGGTAATGCTTCCCCTGGAATGATATAGTTTTACAAGACTCGGCACATCCTTGAAAATCACTTATTGTGTCATAAACAATATAATAGTTGTATTTTGGCTAAAATAGCTTTATAAAACTACTTCTTTTAAACATATAACATAAATGTAAACACAAGCAACATGCACAAAATTTGAAAATATGAATCTAAATCAAACACCATGAAATTCATATAAAACATTAACAATAAGAATACTCACGGATACGCCGTCCTTCTTTGATTGACAGTATTGTAGTGTTTGGTTTATTTTATGCAACATTTTTTTTTTAAAAAAGTACATAAAACGAAGTCCACAATACATCTTTATTCTGTGATTTGTTTATGCTTGCTTATATTAGATATATAAATTGTAAAAAAACAAATGGGATGAATAGAAAATGACTCGTTTTGGCGGTGATCAGCATTGCAAAATCTTAATAACGACAATATAAGCAGGGTTATGACATGAAGCCCGGATAAAAATTATACTATACAACTAAGCAAGGTTCTGGAACCAACTATGGTTGAAGGAATATTGAGAGGGCAACACTTGCGTATTCATTAAAACCACCACACACGGAACAGCTTATCTAAGTTTATAGCTATTTTATGTCATATATGTATTGATTGGTGTGTTTAATTATAGCAGGAAAGGTGTTGTGTAGATATATTTATTTATTTTACACAACACTACTGTAATATCTGTTATTCCTTTCCACGTTACTGTACACACTGACGGAATATATCAATGCCTTACAGACACTCATCCACAGCACACCATGAGAAAAGGTACTCATTCGGCCATTCAAGAGCCAATCAACGGCCTTGATACAGGTTGGTCTTGGGTTGTTATGCTGGCGTGCTTTGCGTCGTCTTTTGTGGTTGGTGAAACAAACTATACAACGGGAATCATGCACGTGACACTGTTGGACATGCATCTCGGTAACCAAGCAACCACATCCCTATTTGGTGCTCTTCATTCTTCGCTCACGTGTCTGGCTGGTAAGATAACGTTGATTAATAAACATAACCAATGGCATTAAAAACGCAAATATTACATGTATATTTTTCCCAGATCTGCTAACATTATGTTACAAAACCAATGAATTTGTTAAACTTGTGTTTTAAAGTGACGACATTATTGGAATGAAATTTAAAAACAAGATAAGAACATTTTGTTTCGGTTGATCATTAATGCAAGACACTTTATGCTTAGTACTGGCTCTACCCGGGAAGACTTCGAACGTGACTTTTCTTAGTTGTAAGAAATTATTTCACAATCGATGTAAAATGAATAAGTAGAATATAAGAGATCTGTAATAATAATATATTAATTGATTAAACGTGTAACCAGATTTCTCATTGGGTTTAAGGCCATTTCAGATATAGGGTATACCAAGTTTTATTGGGGGTGGAAGACCTCAAAATAAATCCAAGCAGAACCACCGTTCGTCAGCAAGCAACAAGCAAACTTTCTCACATAAAGTTTTCGGACCGAGCAGGAATCGAAGCAGTGACCACAGCGGTGAAAAGTCAGCGATATTGAGACGGTTTCTTTGACCCCTAGGCTATGGAGGATCTCCGTGATCATGCTGCACAGTTCCTAGTGAACAACGGTTTTAACTTTCATATAACGTTTCTTTACAGCAGCTTATTTCCACTGTAAAGCGGCACGATTTATACTCGCTCACTTGGCAACACCATGTAATGTTCTGGTGATTTACGGAACGAAGATAAGTTTAAATCAACTTGAAAATAAGACCCCCAGTATATCATGTAAAATAAGAATGAAAAACGAAGGACGTGAATATAAACATTGATAATAAGAATGTAAAACATACAATAAGAAATATACATTTAACATCAAGAATGTATGTTTGTTGTACGTTTTTTTATATTCATGTTCTAAGTTTAACAACAAGAATGTATTTTGTTGTCCGTTTTATTTATATTCATGTTCTAAATGTAACAACAAGAATGTCTGTTTGTTGTACGTTTTTATAATTATGTTCTAAGTGTAACAACAAGAATGTCTGTTTGTTGTACGTTTTTTTATATTAATGTACTAAGTGTAACAACAAGAATGTCTGTTTGTTGTACGTTTTTTTTATATTAATGTTATAAGTTTAACAAGAATGTGTGTTTAATAGCAAGAATGTCTGTTTGTTGTACGTTTTTTTTTATATTTATGTTCTAAGTTTAACAGCAAAAATGTGTGTTTGTTGTACGTTTTTTTATTTATGTTCTAAGTTTAACAATAAGAGTGTAAAACGAACAACATTTAACACCATACATGTACAATTTAAAATTTGAACAAAGCAGGGCCCGATTACATCAGTCGTTAGCGCATCTGACTATCAATCTATGTGTCGTGAGTTCGAATCCCAACCCGGCTACAATCTCAACCGTGATGGTTGGTATACGACATTGCGTCTTATTACTATTCGTCTCTCATTGCTGAATCAAACTGAAAAGTTATCAGTTACTTGTGGAGATGGTGTGTGCTCGAGTACTGGTTAACCTTCCAGGACCCAAGGACAGGATCACAGGAATCATTGGTTAGGTTAACAAGAAAATGAATTATACTATATTGCAACGTTTGGTCTGCCACATCGTACAGTACCAAGTTTACACCTTTGATTAGAACTGTATAGTATATATACTGAAAAAGTAAAAACTATATTATGTATAAAACGTTAAATAACATCGCCCCGTCGTATCTGACGGATCCACTTATTCTAAATACTGATATTCATATTGAAGGAATTTAAGATCTTATCATACCTTACCTTAAAGTATATTCACCCTGACCAAATCATAATTATAGCGTTGATATATCTGGAATAAAAAATTGGAATAATCCTGCAATAAAGTTTAGTTTTTTCATGAAACTGTGTTATTTAGCGAATTGGTGTATTTAATGTATACATGTCTTAGGGCCTCAGGGAAGATTAACTGATTCAAGAGCTCTATCTCGTTAAATGAAATATGCATAAAGTAAGTATACCAGTATAATACTACAGGTACCTATACTCGATATCTAGTTTAGTTAACATGTAATATTTGCAGCCCCTCTCTGCAGTATGGTCATAGACAAATTCAGCTTACGGACAGCGTTCATAACCAGTGGCGTTTTGTACACAATTGGTTTTCTCGCCACAGCTTTCTCGCCATCCATTGGAGTGTCAATAGTTACATGTGGAATAATATCTGGTAGGTCTATAAATAGACAGCATCCCATCTCAACAATTTCGTCTAGATTTGTATGAAGCCTAGAATCATTTTGTCAATATTTCAATTCTTCCTCAAGACAATATTATCTTATCCCCATTCAGAACTAAGATCATTTTCATTATAGTGCAGTTCTACAATGGCCGTGACTTCTCAAGACAGTATCATTTCATCACGGCAGCTGGTCTATCAAACCTCGACGGCATAAAAATGACGATAAATATTCAACCAATCAATCAATTGATCGGACGCGGACTGTCAATCAAACAAATCCATAATCCAATCAGCGATCGATATTGGTTCCAGCGCCACCATTTTCCTTATAAAGGCTGACAATATCTAACTTAACACTACATCGTATTAACTTGTACAGGTGGGTCAAGTTTGAGCAGATTCGTAAACTATTTAAGAGTTTACAGGTGGGTCAGGTTTAGTTATAACAACGTCACGTGACAAGTGGGCGTAGCGGCAATCGTTCTCGTGTCAAGTCAGTATGATGACAACGACACGATTTCATATCGCATAATATATCGTATTATATCGCGTCTTCGTCATCAAGTTATCGCTCCGTCACCATCGTGCTATCGTACGTAGAATCATGTCTTCGCCATCGTGCGTTCGCTCTTTCATCATTGTACTGTCGTAGTTTCGCCTTGCTTAAACTAGCAGCGTGTGTCATGATGTTTGAAAAAATTATAACTAGATGTTATTACACCGCCTGATAGCTAAGTGGATTAATGGGTTGGATATACATGCATTTTAATGACCAATGTTTTAATATGATTGTTATTTTTATTTATTCACATTTCTGTTACTGTTTTATTTTTTTTTAATTATCCTTGGATTCAATCACTATTTTATTGTTTTTCTACATTTGGCGATATCGGTAAGAACGGTTAGATATAAATGTTTTTGATTTTGACGGTAGCTATCGCGGGCATGAATATACATTGGCTGTACGTGAAATTTCTATACAGAGTCTGAGCAAGAAATACAATATTCACGTGCATAAAAATGATTGAACACAATATAACGTGCCAAACGTGTTCTTTAGTTGTTGGAATAGTTCCCCAGAGTCGTTATCGATCATTTACTTTAAAATACCGACTGATGATCAATTATTTATTGTCACGGTTTTACTTTTACCTGGGAAGACTGGTCATTGAACTGTTTTGATAGATTTATCTACAGGTACTTGCAATGTCAATGCAATCTACAAATACCATAAATCAATATTAAAATCTTCCGTGGCCTAGAGCTAAAGCGTCCGCCTCGCAAGCGGGAGGACGAATGTTTGAATCCCGGCCGCCAGTTGCTCACCCAGCAGCTAGTTTAGTTGAGGTGTATCGAATGTCTAACAGCCTGACGCCTGGCAAGGTTGGGTGAAACTAAAATAAACAAACACTTTACCTTCATACGATCATGATCAATCAATTGATCGGGAAACCAGGACCGACAATTCACCAATAAAATCGATCAATCGAGAAAGCGCTAGTATGGTAAATAATAATTGACAAGTTAATGCATTTTTAATGTCACATACCGGAGTTCAATCAAACACACCAACTCACTCTTTGTAGATCTTGCATAAAGTCACAGGGGATTATATATTAAGGTTAGGCAGAACCCGAGATATTATTTATCCTAATATAATTACGACAATGAAGTTAATACATTAGAAAATATATTTCTTTAAATCTTAAGTGAAAACAACTTTTTGAGATTTTTACCATGCACAGTCATGTAGATGTATAGTTTTCCCATGCACACTTTGATGTTTAATTTTTCTATGCACACTCCGATGTATAATTTCTCCATGCACACTTTTATGTATATTTCTCTATGTACACTTTGATGTATATTTTCTCCATGCACACTTTGATGTATATGTTTCAATGTACAATTTGATGTATAATGCAGTTAATTTGTACAATCTTAATATATACCTCTGCAGGATTTGGTGCTGCGTTCGGTGTAACGTCTAGTTTGGTAGCGATAGGTTTTTACTTCCGCCGTTACGCAATATTGTACAAGGGTTTGGATGGGATTGGTGGATCAGTTGGACCCGTGCTTGGAGGTATGTGGTCATAAATAAATTCATCAATAGTTGAAACACATTTAAGGAGACATCTATGGCATCTGAAGTTCACTTAGATTCATTCTGTTGTCTTCCTCCAGTAAATATGAGAAAAAATACACACGTATCAACGGGTGTTCTCTTACATACCTATAAACATGAATTACCCATATGCTTATTTACAATACCAAGTGGTAAACGTAATAATGAGAAGCATACAAGTAATTTGAACATAAGGTCAAAGTGATACGATTTTAATTCTATGAGCTGTTACGGTTAGATAATAACATCTGACACAGTATCTACCCTAAACAGATTTTTTAATCGCTCGATTTCGTAATTGGTTGATTTATGACAAAAAATATTTCATAAGATGTAACGCTATCCTATCGTAAATGCCAACTCTATATTATTTCATATTTACATTAACATGTTGCTTCAAAGTTTGATATATGATTCAAGATATTCCAACACTTGGTCAATAAAGATTTAAAGCTCAAATATTATATTGTCTCTGGATTGTTTAAGATTATTAAAAAAAAACACAACAAAAACGCTTTGAAAATTATGTTTCCACTGCTTCAATATTTTATTATAATGTCACATATAAAAGTTACAAATATAACACATATGTACAATCTTTCATTAAACTTCTATATCCGGCCGTTTGTTCGACCTACGAGACACTTAAAACTAGAAAGTTCGTTTACTGACATAACAGAAATAAAATGTAACAATAGTTTACAAACACATTTAAACATACGATACTTATGCCATAAAGACATTAATGATATATTTAAATAAAAAAATAATAAACAATATTTTTTATGTTTAAAAAAAAAAATAAAAACAATTAATTAATGAAATGAATAAATGAACATTATATAATTTATTTTGATGCTAATAAATGCAAAAATCTATTTTCAATTCTACTTGCTTTTTTAAAAAGTTCGTATCTGAGATATGAATGAAAATCACTTTCATTTAAAAAATGACACTCGTCTTCATTACATTTTTTCAAAATAAGGCAAATTCGTTCGTTGACTGGTGTTTTCGGTCGGGTATATCTTTTAAATTTAGCAAGAACGTGTCGGTATAGCTACCCACTCAAATCATTGGATTGAGCTCAAATGTGTCCAAAGCATCCATTAACCTAAACAACTAGTTACAAATACCATATAACCTTCATTGTGTTAAACATGTCTTTGTATTCCCGCATTTCGTACAGATAGCTAATATGTTATCATTTAATTATTCTTTTATAATTATAACTTTTTTTTAATTTTGAAATTTTAGGTAGTTTGCGGCGTTCCTATCGGATTTTTTGACATCTGGCGAAAATTATAAAAAATCTGTACACATATACTATGAAGTATCAGCTTCGTGTTTGCTTTGTTTTTTTTAAAATAGTCCCGTAGGATCCCGTACTGGTACGTGTTTTTCGATCAATTTTCACCTTCTTCTCCTTAGACAATTAGCAATTTTAATTGGAAATTGTTTTTATTAACATTTCTAAATTACTTATTATATTTCCTGTGATAAGATTATAACTGTTATACAGATAAAACGCAAATTGTGTTACCTTTATATCTAACCATTACGCCGGGGTTGATTAAAACATTTACGTTTGATCGCGCAAAAATGGTCTGGTAAAAGTTCTTGAATTCTACATTATGTTAAACTTTATTCATTTCACTACAATATGACTGAATAAAAAGAAGGGATGTTCACGCTATTTTTTTTCATAAATTCGAATTCAAACTAAAAATAAAACACTTAAAAACACGTACCGTTTGCCAGCTATTTTTGACGACGTCATATTTTACATTGGTATTATATGGCGTTCTCTTGACGTCGTCCGAAATCACAAGCAAACATCGTGATTTTTTTAAGTTTTTCATTTCAATTTAAATCAAAATATATGATTAACACTCTTTTTATTATTTCAAATTTCAGTGAAAATAGCAAAGTTTAACATATGTGAAAAGAACTTGTACCAGAGCTAGTTCGCGCAATCAGCGGTGAATATTCAAAATTCATTGTTTTTAAACCCGCGTCTATATCAACCCAGGCGTAATGATTAGCTTTAAAGGTAACTTAAATTGTGTTTTATCTGCATGACGGTTATAATTTTATCACAGGAAATAAATAAGTAATCTAATACATGTTATGTTATTAAAAACAATTTTGAATTAATATTGATTATTTAACAAGGGTAAAACAGCAAAAATCTTCTGAAATATAAGACCACCCTGGGGCGCTGTTAACGACAAACTGCAGTATAATATCAAGAAAATAATAGCTTAAACGAAAGCTGAGACTTCATAGATCAATTGTACAGATTGTTGATATTTTACGCGAGATGTCAAAAAATCCGATTGGAACTGCGTGAACTACCTTAAAAAACAATTCAGTATTTTTCAGGTATCATTTTAGACAGAGTTGGAACTTACGGACAAGTGTTTGTAATTGCAGGTAGGATAGTTGTTGTTTTTGTTGTTTTTTAATAGGTTTAACGCCATTTCAAATGGATATCCAGTTTGATTGACGTCGTCAGAATGAATCTGATTACAACCACAGCCGCCCTTCCTCAAGTTATTGACAAACTTTATCACATAACATTTTTGGAGCCAGCAGAACTTGAACCTACGACATATGTTGTGAGAGGTAAGTGATATACAGATGATGCCTCAGATCATTCGGCCACAGAGGACCTCTTGGTCGGTTAGAACAGTTTAAAACTTTGTACATTGTATAGTGTGACATCACGCTTTGTAGTGATTGTTTGTAATTTCAACGGCAGTTCAGTAAATATATACGCAATGCTTTTATAAACGTAAGTATGATTATTGTATCAAATCTAGATGAAAGTGCCAGTACTGAAATGTGATTACATGTAATAAGTCAGGTACATGTATCGTATGTATGTAGTGAGTGCAAATGTAAACAACATGTGCAGGTATTAATTGATATTAAGCCAATTTATCATCATCACTGGAACACATCATGGAGAAAACTGTTACATAATGGTCACGGTTTTATTTTAAACACACCGACGTCTATATGAAAGTTTTGAACTTGGTTTGTGCAAAACAAATATAGTAAACGTATTGTATTGGTTTTTTCTTCTTCAGGTATTGCCATTGTTATAGCAGCTGTTTTTGGAATGCTGTCATTGCTTTTGGACAGGTGTTGCCCTAGTGATGAAAAAACGGTCGTTAATAAGGAATAAGAAATTGAATGTGTTCCGGTTTGTCAAATGCTTCTTAGAGAATCGGAACCGCGCATAACAGCAGCAGAGGTGTGACGGTTGTGCAATAAACACATTTTGAACATACTTAACATAGAACTATATTACTTAATAGATTACACCTAAGTGTCATAGGGTGTAATATATAGAGTATCAAACCTCATCAAATGAACTTTACAGGCAATAAAGGCCACCTGTCCATTATACACAATAACACATTTTTAACATATATTGTCATTTTAAAAAGAGAAGTGCCACACATATAATAATTGTAAAGGTACTACATCAACACAGATTTCCGAATTGTATATTATGTTGTATACATATATTTCAATCTTTTTAATTGCATAATCATCGTTCGTGTTCATTAATCTGTAGAAATGATATAAGGTTTTCCCAGATGAGTACCAGTTATGTAGAGTATGTGTGCGAATAATGTTAAATCTAGGACACTCGAGAAAACATGATATTCACATTCTGTAAAACATATACAACATCTTTGTTCTCTTTAAATATGTATGTGTCGTCCAGTTTTGACATGGAGTCTATGGTTTGGACAGCATAAACGAGCAAAAGCAATTTTATACATACGCGGTATTTCTATATTTAGATATCTCTCTTGATCAACTAATGTCTTTTAATTTTTATGGAGATAACATCAACCAGAGTCAAATATATTTTCGTGCCAGTTTTGAGATATGATATCCACCAATCTTTGCTTACAAACAGAGATAAAACGATGTTTGTCCCCAACCTCTTGAGTAATCATAACATATCCAAAACCATACATAAATAATAAGTTTAACATTTTATAACAATTCTTTGGATATCTTTGGATATCTTAAGTTAGAGACATTTGTATGTAGTTTTTAGTGAAGAAGAAGTGACCAAACATTACACAAATCACAACACAACTATTACAAAATAAAAGATCAATAATATCGCTCGCAAAGTTTATAGAAAGCGCGCCTAAAACAAGGCAAATCTAAACACTTATTTCTGTTTTCATTGCACTGATGGATAAATGTCATAATTCATTTTATTGTGTTCTTGTTGTTTTGTAAAATAATGTCATGTAAGTTTATCTATATTTGTGTTGAAGTCATTGCATTTTTGATAAAATAGCGACTGATAAGCCTTATTAGGCTGGATATTCTTCACATCGCCTTCTATACGGAGATGAAAGACTATCTCATGTTAGCAATATTATTATAGTCAAAGCGGTACAATACTATATCAAAGAAACTAAACGCTTTGCATAATCTTATTTATGTTTTCCTGTCTTGTTTTTAACTGTACTATATTACTTCGATCTAGTGAATTATTTAACTATTTTGCCCATTTTATATAAATGTTAAGTTGCATAGTTTTTATTTTTGTGCTTTCTTATTTACTGATCTGATTCTCACTGGGGTGCTACCGAAATGTGGACACAGGACGCATGCGTATGGACGACATAAAGAAGAAATGATATGTGTTTGTTTTACTATGTCTTACTTTCTTTCCTTTCCTAACTTTTTCTATTCTCAAGTTATTGGTTAAGAAAAAATTGTTAAAACATGTCATTTTGATATTTAATGTAAACATTGTAAAAATGTAGGGGACGGGCCGAACCTAATGTTGAAAGAACTTGTGGCCCAACCCCATTTCATGTTGAAATAAAATATGTTTAAACTATATTCTTCAACATTTATAAACATTTTTGCTAATGTTGTAAATGTAATATGTATTGTACATGTTCCTCTAATTGATAAATAATATATTATAATGTAAAATATAAAATGCGTCCAGTTATCTGTGTGATTGAAAGAACACGTGATGCTTTTGTACAGTAGGACACATTATCTGAACACTTGACCACGTAGGATTATGTGACCAAAAGACAATTAAGAACGAGTTATTTCGCCACCAAATAAAGTGATTTATGAATGTGATTTGTTTGGCAACTAAGCAAGAACGGACACATTGTCTGACCACTGGATTATTTATCATTTTAACTTCAACTTAAATATTTTATTATAGTGTCACATATAAATGTTACAAATATAATGCATATGTACAATCTTTTATAAAACTTCTATATCCGGCCGTTTGTTCGACCTACGAGACACTTAAGGCTTGAAAATTCTTTTGTTGACAAAACATACGTCGTTCATAAATTTAACAATAGTTTACATAGACTTTTAAAGACATCAATAATATATTTAAATAAATAAAAAAATAATAAAATATTTTTATATTTATAAATAAATAAATTAACAACAGAATAAATGAACATTATATTATATTTACTTTGATGCTGATTATTTTCCTTTGTGCTATTGTAGCTATTTTACTTTGAAAGCTGTCACATTCAATAAAAATATATATTTTCAACAGATGGTAAATTTTAAGATCTATTTTCTAAACTACTTGATTTATCAAAAAGTTCATTTCTTAGATCTGCATAAAAAACACAATCAATTTAAAATTGCAGCATCTCAATTTAGCAAGAATGCGTCGGTGGCCTCAAGCCATATTATAATTGACGTAATATTCTGTTTTAAACACAGTTTATACAGTTCTCAGTTTAATACAATTTTGGATATGTTTGCCATCTCTCATCAATTATTCATGCCATTTACTTGTTTCTTGTTGATACAAGACTTCATTATTTTTTTCAACACATAATTTAACGTTTGTCTTTTCGCTCAACATTATATTCCGCCATGCTGGTGTTATTGATACACTTTAGCGTCTTATTCTCCTATGACTTGGTCCATTCATTGACCAGTCGTGAACCCTTCTCGCTAATTCTTCGTTCTGGTGTATTTTTCAAACGGCACCAAAATCTTACAATTTCTGATAATTGCTTTGCCTGACATGATTTCCACCCAAGGTCACCTTTGGTTGAAATATTAGAACAGTATTTTGTCACTCCAAGGAAATATCGTCCGACTTTATTTGATACTTTACTGTACTTTTAATGACCCCATATACCAGAGCAGTAAAACAATACTGTTTCACAACAGATTAAACCAGCTTAGTGTAAACATCAAATGACATGCCACCTAAATTAAAAAGAATATATCTAAAGCACCCAAAGCCCTACTGGCTGATTTTGTTATTTCTTTCACTGACAGATCCATGTCTAAATATTCGTTGAACCAAAAGCTAAGATATTTGTAATTGATATCAACAGTTATTTCTTTTGTGACACATTTAAATACACATTGTGACTGATTTTACATCTTTCGTCTAATATGCAAAACCATGTTTTTTATTCGTTTATACACATTATCCATTTATTGCATCTTTCATTAAATTTGTTTACCATTTTCTGCATATCATTTTCCTTTTCAGCAAATATATCATCTGCATAAAACAAACACGATATTTTGATTTCATCAGAAATGGCTACACCGCAATCGAAAGCATTTAACTCTTGCGCAAGATCATTTGCGTAAATTGGGAATAATGTAGGTGAGACAAAACAGAATTGCGTTACACCTTGTATTACTTTAAACCATTCATTTACTCGTACACAAAATTGCATATCATTATATAGTGATAGGATGGCATTTACCTTGTACACCTAAGGTCATTAGTTTTTACCAGAAGCTATCTCTGTCAATTGTGTCAACTGCCTTCTTGGCACCAATGAAACAAACTCGCTGCACCGTTGAAGATGGAGTGTTTGACAACTAAATAATCAAGAATGAGTTATTGATTTCAACTCGAAATAAGGAGAAATACTGGGTTTAAAAAATGTACGCTCAGTGCCCAAAGTTTAAAGAAAAAGTGATGAAATAACTCGTACTTCATTGTCAACTTGGTCAAATAATTCATCTTTATTTCGAGTCAAAATACTTCGTCCTTTATTGTGAGAGACTTTTTAACCGCACGCGTACGAGGGGATAACAACGTTCTCGTATTATAACAGTGTGGTTGATGTTCAACAGTTTCTGTTCAACACCTATTTCATCATGTTCAGCGTCTTTTGAGTTTTTTGGTCTTCCTGAGTATCCAACAGTGCATGTAATTCACGTGACTCGTTGATTATTATGTCTCTATCGGCAGTCAGTTTATCTTCATGTTGGTTCCCTGCAGACAAGAAGCTGGGAACTATACCGAACACTGCAGCTACGAATATTGCCACACCTATAATGACAATTATGGCTAAAATAATTTAATTTTTAAATTATCATCCCCGCCCGTCCCCTAATTTTCATGCCGTCCCGCCCCTTTTTATTTTTTTAATATATATATATATATTTTTTTTTTTTTATAAAAAACATCAACAATTTTAAAGAAAAAAAAATCAAATCCCCCACCCCTCCTCCCCATTTTTTAAAAAAAAATAATGATAATCTAGCAATTAATTCATGTGAGAGTGGTATGATGTAATGGATGTGAAGTGATGTGATGTGATGTGATGTGATGTGATGTGATGTGATGTGATGTGATGTGATGTGATGTGATGTGATGTGATGTGATGTGATGTGATGTGATATGAATGTAATGTGAGTGTGGTATGATGTGATGTGATGTGATGTGATGTGATGTGATGTGATGTGATGTGATGTGATATGAATGTAATGTGAGAGTGGTATGATGTAATGGATGTGAAGTGATGTGATGTGATGTGATGTGATGTGATGTGATGTGAGTGTGGTATGATGTGATGTGAGTGTGGTATGATGTGATGTGATGTGATGTGATGTGATGTGATGTGATGTGATGTGATGTGATGTGATGTGATGTGAATGTAATGGGAGAGTGGTATGATGTTATGGATGTGAAGGTGATGTGATGTGAATGTAATGTGAGTGTGGTATGATGTAATGATATGCATGTAATGTGAAAGCAATATTATGTGACCTGAATATGTTGTTAATTTGAATGTGATGTGAAATTATATGTATGCGATGTGGAATGATGTGATGTTATGTGAATGTATTGTGGTGTGAATGTATTGTGAAGTGATGTGTATGATACAATAACAATTTCTTATGTACATTCACGTGGTACAAATGCTCGAAGCTCATTCGATACCTATTTTTGAAGGATAATAAACCATGTTACTATAACAATTGTTTTTGAGTAGCGCGTTCTTTACATCGTTGTTGCGGTGGATCTCATTTGGTTAAGCCAGTGACTTGATTGCATGTTTATATGTCTCTTGTTAAGGTGAAGTTCCATTATAATGGATTTGTCGTGCCACATTAATGTAATAGCCACCGTTCCTGGAAACTGTTTTATCTTTTTATGACACATCTGGTTGGATGTTATTCCACTGTGAAAATATGGTATCGTAACAAACACACACACACACACACACACACACACACACACACACACACACACACACACTCCCCGTGACGTTTAGAAACAAACAAGAATGCAATTATTGAAGTATTGACATGTTCAAGTTATATGAATATCCCCACCCCCACCACCCCACTCTACCCCAGTAATAGCTAATTGTTTATTTAGATATTTAACGTAATTTACCTGCAATAATAAACGTGTGTTCGTAGGTACCGCCATTGTCTAAAGTAGAACCTGAAAAATAAACTGGACATAGAACAAATCACACATGGTGAAGTAAAACTACTCGTTCAAGCTATTTGTCGTGTATGTGAAGTCAGTATTATTGCTCTACTGTGTTATTTTTTTCTCCTCCAATTGATGGTAACGGCTAGACACCTGACCAGACCAAACAAGTGAGTATAGATGATAGGTTTGGGAGTGGCAAGTCGGACTGTAAACTACTGTGGCTGACTTGACGCTCGACGTTTATATGATGGTTGTGGGAGTGGTATGTCGAATAGTGGTGTATTTATATTGATTTGACGCTCGACGTTTATATGATGGTTGTGGGAGTGGTATGTCGGAATGTGGTATATTGTGGCTGTGTTTGATACTTTGAACAGTGCACCAATTATAACAATATCCCAAGACGACATCCGTAGCTGACTGACATACTTCAAAGCGACGTTAAGCTCTTGCAAATACTTAATTATAAAATTGCACATGTACAATGAACAACTGTCGTTGCGAACCCATATAAGTTTAGATTTTAAAATCAATATAAACGACAAGGGCGTCACCGGCTGTTGAATACACCTGTAAAAATGTATTTATTATATGTTTAAGGCAATGAATACATATACGTGTAATGTTCAGTGAAGGGTATAGATGTAAATTATAGATACATGTGTAGGCTCTCTCCATTGGAGGTCATTGCCTTTGCCGAAAAGTTACGTTGTTTACACATATTTTCATAAGATTGACTGTGAAAAACTTAGTCGACAACCGTGACGCTTGTGTAATACGTCTGAACTATGGTTAAAACTTTAAAAAATGTAGTGTTTACAGGAATTAGATATATGAATTTTATAGATTTAAGATGGAGTTAGGTTTAATATCACTTGCTGTGGAGAACAACAGAACAGTTGTAATTAATTCATGATATTAGAAAAGTGACTCATGAAGCTATAAGCCTAAATTGTCACAAATACATCGCCTAGATCAATATCAATTCAGGAGACGGACACTAATGTCGAGCGAAGAGTAGGGTTAAGCCGACTGTCCATTGTCTAGAGCCATACATAAGCCCCATTGCTAGGACGAGCAGTGATGTGTTACGATGTGAAAATTGTAACCATAATTATTATATATATATAAATATATATATATTTACATATATATATATATATATATATATTATAATTATGGTTACAATTTATATATATATATATGTAAATTGTCTATGGTACATAATCATAATCAGGCGTTGTGTGTGTATTTTTAACTATGTTAAACATACCTAGTACTCATATTGGCTTAGATCGTAAAATCAATAAATTACTTTTAAAGACGACAAGAGCGTCATCGGAGGTAAAATAGACACGTATGAAGGTATTCTCTAAAAAATTGGTCACCTACGAACCTGCGACGTTTGCGGTGAGAGGTAAGTGATCTTGAGATTTAGATTACTTGGCCAAGGAGGACCCTGAGGAGACAACAGCGTTGCCTAATGGTAGAGCCTCTGCCTCGCATAAGAAAGGTCATGGGTTCGATACCCGACCGGGTCATACATATGACATTAAAAATGGTACTAGAAGCTTCCTCGCTTGACGCTTAGCATTTAGAGGAAAGTTCTAGATATGGTCGGCCCGGTGTCAGTATAATGTGACTGGGTGGGGTACCATACCATGTGTCTGCGGCATGATATTCCAGTGTGACAGCGCTCAGAATACTATCCCAAGTAGACACCGTCGCGATAAGACTGAACAAATGTTGAAAGCGATGCTGAACACCAGTATTGTTGTATACCCCGTATCTGCATATATTGAGGTTGAGGTTTGGATTGTCGCATTCCAGTGGAGTCAGTAAATATAGCTATTAATCATTAGTATATGTGAAACCCGCCATCTTGTTTGGAGGAGGGAATTTTGTTGAGAGTATAGAGGCGTGACGCATTGATCCATTTGGTTATGTTATACGGTTACTGCCGACGATTTGCGTAGGTTCGCTGTACGGTTTCCGAGACGTTTGTATACAACAGCAGACGATACTAATTGAATTTTATCCCAACTGTTAAAGTGTATCACTTAAACGTCCGGGTTTATTTATTACAATAAGCTATTACGTAGGAATGCTATGCGTTTCGGTTTAAATCTGACAATATGATCCATTGTATGGTGTTATTCAACGGTTTCAACCTAGACCTAAGTACAGGAAAAACATGGCGGATGACTTCGCGACTCAGGTTGAATGGATGAACGCTATGCTCGAAGATCCGGTGTATTCCGCAATTAAAATACCACTGTGGAGCTGAAGATAATCGATCATTAAGATACTGATGAGGCGTGGAAATACGCGGCTAAAAAAAGAAAGTACTTGTTCGAAAACGTTCTAAAGCGATACGATCCTCCAGAGTTCATGAATCGGATTGCAGTTCGGCAGAGAGGAGGGGGAGAAGACGCCACAGAAAGTCTTATACACCGGGTGAATAAGTGGGTCGAACATGATTTAAAACGAATGCGAAAGGCTCCTAAAATATCCATCATCGGACGCACGTATTAGTCCAACTGTTGACTAAACGTTGTCGTTTATGTTAACTATAGTTAATGTATATATTATGGTGGCATTGTTTTTAAATGAGATACATTGGGTTTTTTCTGACAACACTATGGAATGGACATTTTTTCGTTTCTTAAATAACTGAAATAAACGAAATGGGATAACGAGTGACTAGCTTTAACGTGTATCATTTCTAAAATTGATAATATTTAAGTCACTTAACTTAGTATGTTTCAGATAAGATCTCTGCTATAGCAACGAGTGTTAACGTGTACCTTTACCCGATGTAATGCGATGCTCCAATAATGTTTATATATAAACATACGGATTCGAGTGACTACGGCAATCTATGAAATGGATCTGTGATTTATTCACATCTAAATATTTTAAAGTTGGTGACTGATGTGGTTTTGTGAATATCTTAACAGCGACAATTTGTGATGTTTTTGCAATGTAAGAAATTTTATTTAACCTTAATGCTTATAGAATGAATGAGGTGATTATGTTTAACTATAGTTAATGTATATGCGGATGACAAAACTCACTTGAGGAGTGCGGATGTGTTACCTGAATTAATTTGAGGAGTCAGTGTCTCACTGGAAATGTTTTCCCTCAAATTTAATTTATATTTTTATTGCAATAAACTCTTACATTTGTATGATCCTGCATGATTTGATTTGATCTATAAGTGTTATGTATTATCTTAGCTATGTATCTTAATACTATGTATATGCGCATGCGTAATTATTCCTGTTAGAGATCATCTAAAATAAATCACAGAACTATAAATACGCCTTAGTTATATATCTCGGGCCCGATTAGCTCAGTCGGTTACGCGTCTGACTATCAATCCAGGGGTCGTGAGTTCGAATCCCCCGCCCGGCAACAGTCTCCGTGATGATTGATATACGACATTGTGTCTCATTATCATTCGTCTTTCACCACTGATTCAAGTGGGAAAGTTATCAGTTACTTGCGGAGATGGGGTGTGCTCGAGTACTGGTTAATCCCATGAAACAGTGGTTAGGTTAACTGATCGTCTGTTAGCCCTCGATGGCATAAAAATGACGCTAAATATGCAATCAATCAATCAATCAATCAATCAATATATCTCAAATACGTGTACTCTTTTATCTGTCAACATTTATCTCCCTTTCGTTAACGCTTCATTTACGCCGTTCATATCGTGTAAACAGATACATGTTGTTGAAAGTTTAAAGATCATGTTAGTGAGTATAATGCATGTTCTTGTGCATGTTTTAGTAAATTGAGGAGATGTAATTGACGAATGTATTAGCATCATAAGACTCTATATCTGTATAGAAGAGTGTTGAAGCAATTGAATAACATCACACAATGGATCATATTGTCACGCAAAGCATTCCTACATAATAAATTATTGTAATAAATAAACCCGGACGTTTAAGTGATACACTTTAACAGTTGGGATAAAACTCAGTTAGTAAATCTGCCGAACATCGCCTGCTCCTGTATACAAACGTCTCAGAAACAGTACATCGAATCTACGTTAATCGTCTGCAGTAACCGTATTACATGACTATGATCTGTTATCAAATGGATCAATGCGTCACGCCTCTATACTCTCAAAAACAATTCCCTCCTCCAACAAGAACGCGGGTTTACTACTGATCAATAGCTATATTAGGAATGCGACAATCAAAACCTCAGCCTCAACGTATGCAGATACGGGGGGGTATACAACACTACTAACACCATACAACAGCATTAACAACAGGACCCAGAAGAACAAACGAAGATATCGAAATACCGATTCTTTTCTTATACTTGTACGTGCTCGTGTGTTAATGATAAACGGGTCGTTGGTCACAGCTATAGAAAAGTGTTGTTATTTTTAAAATAGTTTGTGTTTAAAACAAAAATGACACAAATGCACATACCGCCTATTACTGGTCCGACAATGGCCCCTATCCCACCAAGGCATAATTCAATGCCGAGTGCAGCGGCCATGTTCGATACTCCAACGAATGATATGTTGATGGGTGTAATCGTCACAAACGGACTTCCAAATGTCATTCCTAGAATCACGGCATAAACAATCTGTCCAGGATACTCTTGTGCAAATAACGGAAATAAACCGGTTGCCAATGCCAACACTAACATACTTCCGCTATACAAATATATCTCGCTTATCTTTTCAAAGTTTCCCACAAGGCCTGTACAAAGACGTCCAAATATCGACGCTCCACCGCATGCTGATAGCACGAAGGAGGCTTGCATTTGCGACACGCCTTGATGAACACAGTAATTTGGTAGGTACATAAAAATGACGTATATTCCCAGACAATACAGAAGCATGCTTAACGATAAGCACGTGATAGATTTTGTTGTTAACACTTTGAAATATGTAATAACCAAAGATAAAAATGGCGATTTTGGTTTGTTTTGGTTTTTGTTTTTTATGCTGTTGTTTCTATTATCCAGTCTTTTTTGCTGCGAATGGATCTCAAGCTGTGATGGTCTCATGGTAGTCCCGAAAACTATCAGATGTACTGTTATACACGCTAATATGATGAAAAAACCGCCGGTTCCATATACTTCCCGCGATATCTGCATTGCGGGAGCCAAACCAAAAATGCCGACTCCAGTACCGGACAGGTTGAATCCTTGTGCCAGATTACGGTAACGCCGGAAGTAGAACCCCAGAGCACACATGCTGGCTGTTAGACCAATCGCTGCCCCAAATCCTTAACAAGTAAATAGATATTTCAATATGTAAATGAAGAATTTTAATACATAAATAGAAAAAATAAGCGGAAATTATTATGTTACAATGAATTAATTATGGTAAAATGTAACTGAAGACGTTTCGTTACAATGAAGAGTAAAATGTCAATATTATGTATCACGTGTAAGGCTACAGGTATGTGAAGAGTAAAATGACAATATTGTTTAGCACGTGTAAGGTTACAGGTATGTGCAGAGTAAAATGTCAATATTGCGTATCACGTGTAAGGCTACAGGTATATGAAGAGTAAAATGTCAATATTGCGTATCACATGTAAGGCTACAGGTACGTGAAGAGTAAAATGTCAGTATTGTGTATCACGTGTAAGGCTACAGGTACGTGAAGTGTAAAATGTCAATATTGCGTATCACGTGTAAGGCTACAGGTAATCGAAGAGTAAAATGTCAATATTGCGTATCACGTGTAAGGCTACAGGTATGTGAAAAGTAAAATGTCAATTTTGCGTATCACGTGTAAGGCTACAGGTACGTGAAGAGTAAAATGTCAGTATAGCGTATCACTTGTAAGGCTACAGGTATATGAAGAGTAAAATGTCAATATTGCGTATCACATGTAAGGCTACAGGTACGTGAAGAGTAAAATGTCAGTATTGTGTATCACGTGTAAGGCTACAGGTACGTGAAGTGTAAAATGTCAATATTGCGTATCACGTGTAAGGCTAGAGGTAATTGAAGAGTAAAATGTCAATATTGCGTATCACGTGTAAGGCTACAGGTATGTGAAAAGTAAAATGTCAATTTTGCGTATCACGTGTAAGGCTATAGGTACGTGAAGAGTAAAATGTCAGTATAGCGTATCACTTGTAAGGCTACAGGTATGTGAAAAGTAAAATGTCAATATTGCGTATCACGTGTAAGGCTACAGGTACGTGAAGAGTAAAATGTCAGTATTGCGTATCACGTGTAAGGCTACAGGTACGTGAAGAGTAATATGTCAGTATAGCGTATCACGTGTAAGGCTACAGGTACGTGAAGAGTAAAATGTCAGTATTGCGTATCACGTGTAAGGCTACAGGTACGTGAAGAGTAATATGTCAGTATAGCGTATCACGTGTAAGGCTACAGGTACGTGAAGAGTAATATGTCAGTATTGCGTATCACGTGTAAGGCTTCAGGTACGTGAAGAGTAAAATGTCAGTATAGCGTATCACGTGTAAGGCTACATGTACGTGAAGAGTAAAATGTCAATATTGCGTATCACGTGTAAGGCTACAGGTATGTGAAGAGTAAAATGTCAGTATTGCGTATCACGTGTAAGGCTACAGGTATGTGAAGAGTACTGCGTATCACATGTAAGGATACAGGTATGTGAAGAGTAAAATGCCAATATTGCGACTTTTATTGATTATTAATTACCCGATGTATCAACTGGCTCGCTCTTAGCCTCGCACACCTGATCATTTTATTAGTCATTTAATTGCTAATTACAGAGATTTCCTACGTCAGCCCTTGAGATGTGATAATTTATCAACCAGCTCGACTTCCTTATTCGCACTTTAGTTTTATGGTTTATACAATTGACACAAACCTGATCTAAACTTCTTTACGTTTCGCTTCAGTTCTGTTACACGTATCTTTGATATAGTAAACTTTTAAGAGTTTTAAAAGTTGTTTCTGTTTTTTTATTCATCTAAATGTGTATGTCTTAATATGGTGTAAATGCGTAACGGTGTCGCGTTTAGTTAGTTTATGTATGTGTATGTGTTTATGAGACAAAAACGTAACCGTCAGTATTTCGACATGTTTTCGGCATCAAGCCTTAAAATATGATTTACTTCAAACGACACAGAAGAAATGAAGCATGCAATCAAAAGGAAAATAAGAGTAATCGGACAGAACACGTGCGCATCAGTTGTAAAGAACTTCATGGACCGTCTTGATATCGTGATACAGCAAAAAGGACGACACTAGGAGCATATTCTATAAAACGGGTTAAAGATTTCAGCGTCTGTCATATGTATACAAAGAGAGTTAGTCCCACTTATTGCATATCAGATAAAACTTTATTGTATAACCTGTAACATGATACACATATTATTTGATTTATGAACAGTAATAAAATATTTACGTTCAAACTGTATCAGATATTTATGGACAAACTGTATATACGTAAATGAGTAATGCGATTTTTAGTTTGTGTCAATTTTATGCCACAGGAGATTAAAAACTTATTGTCTTGAATCCTGGAAGGTTAACCATTACTCAAACGCAGCCATCACCGCAAATGACTGATTCCCAGTTGAATCAGGGATGAGAGACGAATGACAATGAGACACACGTCATCTATCAGTCATCACGGAGACTGAGGCTGAGCGGGGATTCAAACTCACGACACCTGGATTGATAGCCAGGCGTGTTTTCGATTTAGCTTACCGTTTTTACGACATGTGATCGATAATCCTGAAATAACTATCATAAATATCACATTTATTTTTTTTTTTTTTTAAAAAAACGAAAACTGATTATGAATCAGATGTGTTTATTCTGTTCCTCATTTATAATATATGCTATGTCACTTAAAACAATTCAAAATGTACATAGATCTAATATATTTTTCTCATGTCTTTGCTATGTGACTTGAATATGCATAGTGTTCGCTGAGCATTTGCAAAATGAATGGAATATAACTGAATTGAGTTGAATCCATTTCAGGTGAATTGAACTATTGTATTCACATACCTGCAATAATACCACAAGTCAACATCGCCACCCCTATAGACGGTGCAAACGCTGTGGAAAAAAATCCTATTGCATATAAAATCCCGCTTATCACAAGCGCGGTCCTTGTGCTGTACCTGTCTATCAAGAAGCTGGAGAGAGGAGCTGAAAATAAAATAAAAAAACAACGTTGAAAATATATGATAATCTGATTGATGTCTTTAGTGCATCAAGATCAGCTGGACTATGTTCGGGTTAATTTAACATAAACTGCAACATACACTCTGTCATCCATATAAACTTAAAACTCATGACTTCATGCTATGGAGTGGTGCAAAAAATCTCAGTAGAATAAGTGCATTAATAATCTGATATAGACACAGCTGTAGGCAGATGTTATCAATTTTTAATTGAAGTATTGTTTAACATGTAATAGTTCAAGTAATATTCTTATAACCAGTGTCAACTGCCATTATTAATATAATATGCTACGAGGGGTTATCCAGAAGTTCGTGGACAAATTTAATAAAATCTATATTTATGCAAGTGCATAGCTATATTTTTCACAACTTAAGTATTGGTGTATTTGTCATCGATATACGGTGTTTTAGTATATTTCTTATGTCAGTAATAATGTTTTGGTATCCATAGCAACATACATACATGATAAGTGCCGCAGCTCAAAATGTTGAACAATTCGACAGACAAATATGTGAATAATAACAATCATTTTCCCGTAACACTCGCGGTAAATCATATATCATTGAGGACACGGCATCAATATCTGCATGACAATGTCATTTCAGCATTGCACGCAGGTGTTAGGAGTTTAAATCAACTTCTGTTGAAAATGTAGATGCATTCATATGCAAATAGTGCATCTAATGAAAAGGTAAAACAACGAACAGTAATACAGTTTAAGTCAATATTAGCAAAACACTGATTCAGACGATAAATATGCATAGTAAAGCTCCGAGAAAGTTATTTGTTGTGCATTTTGTAGTCTACAGATAACACAAACGGTACAGTGAGAATCGAGAAACAATAATGGATGATAACATATGTGGTCGCCCTGTGTCAAAATCGCGTCAATGACACGTTAACGTGTTAAAAACTGATATGATTGTCATAAACAGAGCCATGCTAGAGGTCTGTGAAAAACTTTTTTCTTTATGTTATACTTAGGTTATGTAGCGTTTTTGGTCACGAGTTGCAATTCCTGTGATTTCTATTGCAGAATTACAAAGTTCCATTACTGAGCTGCTTGGCACAGTTTCACTAAAAATCTCAAAGTGAGATTTTCCTAAACACAAACATTTCAATTTTTCTAAAATATTATTTGACCTCATAATTTATTAAATGACCGTACGCAATCGAAATCAAATTTTTACTCATTGGCAAAAGATACCATAAAAAATAATGAAGTTATAGCATTTCAAAAAATTGAGTTTAGTGAAAGATGTGTAGTGAAACTGGGGCCAGATATGTAATAAAAAATGAAGACAAAGTCATACATTACTGTGAACTTTGAGGACAGGGGTCAATACTTGCTGGATATGAAGCATTGAATCAGGAGCATTACATACTGTTCGAGGCTCCTTTGTTCAGATATATACACTGAAACATGTTCATTTGTTCTGAGCTTGTCGAGGTAAAAGGGGCATGTTGGGGTCACTTGAGGTGAAATGCTCCCAGCCCAGGTAAACTTGAGCAGGGTTCATATGTCAGGGGCATGTTGGAGTCACATTAGGTAAAATGCTTCCAGCGCAGGGTGTATAAAGGCTTGATGATTATTAAACAGGGTTTTTTTATGTTCTTAGGATGGGGGATTCGAATGTCGGCTATTGACTTGGTCGAGTTGTTAGGATTTTGGAAGATTGTTCAGAGAAACATGAGTTAATTTGTTTTGAATACGAATCATAAAACATTGTAGACAAGTATGTAAAAGAGTAATGAAACTAGACATTTTGAATATTACAAGCAGTGGGAGTTCTGATTTTTGTAATTTCCCCTAAATTTGCAAAAGTTCTCTGCACGTACATTACATTTGATGATTAAGCAGAACATCAAATCTACAAACCTTAAAATATCTAATCTAATGCTTATAACTCTATCTTCTTAAGGGAACGCTTAAAACTTCAAACAACTTTTGGTAATTCAAATATCTTCTCTCAATATATTTAGTTTCGTCGTGCACAGCCTATTACTGAACCTAAAATGTACCGACGTAAGTGCTTTTTTATATCATATTAATGCGTATAAATATTGTGTTAACTATCTGAATGATCATGCTGTATGTAACGCTTTATGATCCTACTAATATGATTACGAAACACAAACAAACTTCCTATTACTTCTATAACAGGCTAAGCCGGAGACAGTTAGCTCAGTCGGTAGCGTGTCTTTCTATAGAATAAGGGGACATGAGTTCAAATTTGTGTTGATTCAGTACTTAAGTTCAGGGAGCGCGAGTTGGAATCCCCGCCGGACCACAGTTTCCGTGTCATTGTCATTCGTCTTTCGCTGCTAATTCAAGTAATAAAATTATGCGTTACGACACAAATAGGTGCGCTCGAGTACTGGTTAACGTTCCAGGATCCCAGGAAAGAGAAGTTATGTTAACCCATTGTCTAAATATTCAGGTTGTACCAACCTTGCACCCCCACCCTCCCATCCCCAGTTAGAATAAAATTTCCTTTTAAAGGAACGACTTGCCTTTTTGAGTAACTTAATCTTACCCGCCAGGTACGTAATTGAAGTGTGCAGACCTCCGACCCAGGACGTTGTTACCTGATTCTCATGGAACATCTCCAGCACTGTGGTATGAATAAGTCCGACAGAGAAGTTCGTTCCACCAATCACAAAGGACGATGCAAAACAAGTCAACATCACAATCCATGACCACCCGTTGTCAAGGTCTTTAAAGTTATCAGCCATTTTATAATTTTAGATCAACATGCGAATATACACATATATCCAATAAGTGTATGTTTATATCTAAAAATAGACACTATATAGTAATCCGTAATGGTGCGCTAATAAGACGATATACGTTTTATACACATAAGATCTAGTATACAGCTTGTCCTACATCTGGTGTAATTACCAAGGACTTAATACTTCATCCGTTTCGTAACAGTGTACGTACGAAGACAACTACAATAGCAAGGTTATCATGACCGTTAAAGAGAGTATATCAGGGGAAAAAACACTATAAATATGAACTCATTATTAAAATGGATAAAAGCATTTGAATATCATTAATAAATAAAATCCGAATGGTCTGGTATGTCAAATCCATCAACACGTGACAAAATCGATATTTAAGTTGGAGTGGTAAACTTGCAGAACGCAGTTTGGTGCGTAGGAACATGACTAGTAGTCCATTCTATTTTTGGATTATCGGCGGAGGTATATGCAAAGAATGCAAACTACTTTCGGAAGTCAAGTAAGTGCCAAAGACTAAAGTTCATAATTTGAATATGGCTACAAGTCAAAGTTGGCTATGACTACAAGTCATATTTATTATAATCCCGCATTTATAGTAAATATCTGACATGTGAAATGCCATATGACTAAAGGTCATAATGTAATATTACTACAAGTCATATATATTATTATTTTTTGTAAGCAATGTAGATATCTGACAGATGAGATGAGATATGACAATAAGCTATGTTTAGAATATGACTAGACGTCATAATTGGAATATGAATAGAGGTCATACACATAATTTTTCTATAAGCATTGTAAATATCTGAATGATGGGGTTGAACATGACTAGAAGTCATACTTGAAATATGGTTAGAAATTGTATACACCATCATCATGTATCTGGAAAAGGTGAAGTACAACATGACTAGAGGTCATAATTGGAATAGGATCGTCTCCGTAACTCTGAAGACTATATAATACCAAATCACAGATTAACATTATCGTCTCAATAACTCTGAAGACTGTATAATACCAAATCACAGATTCACATTATCGTTTCCGTAACTCTGAAGACTATATAAAACCAAATAACAAATACATATGATCGTCTCCGTAACTCTGAAGACTATATAAAACCAAATAACAAACTCAGATGATCGTCTCCGTAACTCCGAAGACTATATAAAACCAAATAACAGATTAACATTATCGTCTCCGTAACTCTGAAGACTATATAATACCAAATCACAGATTAACATGATCGTCTCCGTAACTCTGAAGACTATATAATACCAAATCACATATTCACATTATCGTCTCCGTAACTATGAAGATTATATAATACCAAATCACAGAGTAACATCGTCTCCGTATCTCTGAAGACTATATAATACCAAATCACAGATTCACATTATCGTCTCCGTAACTCTGAAAACTATATAATACCAAATAACAGAGTAACATCGTCTCCGTAACTCTGAAGACTATATAATACCAAGTAACAAATTCACATGATCGTCTCCGTAACTCTGAAACCTATATAAAACCAAATAACAAATTCACATGATCGTCTCCGTAACTCTGAAGACTATACAATACCAAATCACAGATTCACATTATCGTCTTCGTAACTCTGAAGTCTATATAATACCAAATCACAGATTAACATCGTCTCCGTAACTTTGAAGACTATATAATACCAAATCACAGAATAACATTATTGTTTTCGTAACTCTGAAGACTATATAATACCAAATCACAGATTCACATTATCGTCTCCGTAACTCTGAAGACTATATAATACCAAATAACAGAGTAACATCGTCTCCGTAAATCTGAAGACTATATAATACCAAATCACAGATTCACATTATCGTTTCCGTAACTCTGAAGACTATATAAAACCAAATAACAAATACATATGATCGTCTCCGTAACTCTGAAGACAATATTAAACCAAATAACACACTCAGATGATCGTCTCCGTAACTCCGAAGACTATATAAAACCAAATAACAGATTAACATTATCGTCTCCGTAACTCTGAAGACTATATAATACCAAATCACAGATTAACATGATCGTCTCCGTAACTCTAAAGACTATATAATACCAAATCACACATTCACATTATCGTCTCGGTAACTATGAAGACTATATAATACCAAGTAACAAATTCACATCGTCTCCGTATCTCTGAAGACTATATAATACCAAATCACAGATTCACATTATCGTCTCCGTAACTCTGAAGACTATATAATACCAAATAACAGAGTAACATCGTGTCCGTAACTCTGAAGACTATACAATACCAAATCACAGATTCACATTATCGTCTCCGTAACTCTGAAGTCTATATAATACCAAATCACAGATTAACATCGTCTCCGTAACTCTGAAGACTATATAATACCAAATCACAAAATAACATTATTGTCTTCGTAACTCTGAAGACTATATAATACCAAATCACAGATTCACATTATCGTCTCCGTAACTCTGAAGACTATATAATACCAAATCACAGAGTAACATCGTCTCTGTAACTCTGAAGACTATACAATACCAAATCACAGATTCAAATTATCGTCTCCGTAACTCTGAAGACTAAATAATACCAAATTACAGAGTAACATCGTCTCCGTAACTCTGAAGACTATCTAAATACCAAATCACCGATTCACATTATCGTCTTCGTAACTCTGAAGACTATATAATACCAAATAACAGATTAACATTATTGTCTCCGTAACTCTAAAGACTATATAATACCAAGTAACAAATTCACATGATCGTCTTCGTAACTCTGAAGACAATATAATACCAAATCACATATTCACAGTATCGTCTTCATAACTTTGATGACTATATAATACCAAATCACAGATTAACATTATCGTCTCCGTAACTCTGAAGACTATATAATACCAAATCACAGATTAACATGATCGTCTCAGTAACTCTGAAGCCTATATAAAGCCAAATAACAAATTCACATAATCGTCTCCGTAACTCTAAAGACTATATAATACCAAATCACATATTCACATTTTCGTATCCGTAACTCTGAAGACTATATAATACCAAATAACAGATTAACATTATCGTCTCCGTAACTCTGAAGACTATATAATACCAAATCACAGATTAACATGATCGTCTCCTTAACTCTGAAGACTATATAATACCAAATCACAGATTAACATTATCGTCTCAATAACTCTGAAGACTGTACAATACCAAATCACAGATTCACATTATCGTTTCCGTAACTATGAAGACTATATAAAACCAAATAACAAATACATATGATCGTCTCCGTAACTCTGAAGACTATATAAAACCAAATAACAAACTCAGATGATCGTCTCCGTAACACCGAAGACTATATAAAACCAAATAACAGATTAACATTATCGTCTCCGTAACTCCGAAGACTATATAATACCAAATCACAGATTAACATGATCGTCTCCGTAACTCTGAAGACTATATAATACCAAATCACAGATTCACATTATCGTCTCCGTAACTATGAAGACTATATAATACCAAATCACAGATTCACATTATCGTCTCCGTAACTATGAAGACTATATACTACCAAATAACAGATTAACATTATCGTCTCCGTAACTCTGAAGACTATATAATATGAAGTAACAAATTCACATTATCGTCTCCGTAACTCTGAAGACTCTATATCACCAAATTACAAATTCACATGATCGTCTCAGTAACTCTGAAGACTACATAATACCAAAAACAGATGAACATTATCGTCTCCGAAGCTCTGAAGACTATATAATACCAAATCAAAGATTCACATTATCGTCTCCGTATCTTTGAAGACTATATAATACCAAATAACAGATACACATTATCGTCTCCGTAACTCTGAAGACTATATCATACCAAATCACAGATTTACATTATCGTTTCCGTAACTCTGAAGACTATATAATACCAAAAACAGATGAACATTATCGTCTCCGAAGCTCTGAAGACTATATAATACCAAATCACAGATTCACATTATCGTCTCCGTAACTTTGAAGACTATATAAAACCAAATAACAGAGTAACATTATCGTCTCCGTAAATCTGAAGACTATATAATACCAATTAACAAATTCACATTATCGTCTCCGTAACTCTGAAGACTCTATATCACCAAATTACAAATTCACATGATCGTCTCAGTAACTCTGAAGACTATATAAAACCAAATAACAAATTTACATGATCGTCTCCGTAACTCTGAAGACATAGATTCACATTATCGTTTCCGTAATTCTGAAGACTATATAATACCAAAAACAGATTAACATTATCGTCTCTGAAGCTCTGAAGACTATATAATACCAAATCACATATTCACATTATCGTCTCCATAACTTTGATGACTATAAAATACCAAATCACAGATTAACATAATCGTCTCCGTAACTCTGAAGACTATATAATACCAAATCACAGATTAACATGATCGTCTCAGTAACTCTGAAGCCTATATAAATCCAAATAACAAATTCACATGATCGTCTCCGTAACTCTGAAGATTATATAATACCAAATCACATATTCGTCTCCGTAACTCTGAAGACTATATAATACAAAATAACAGATTAACATTATCGTGTCCGTAACTCTGAAGACTATATAATATCAAGTAACACATTCACATGATCGTCTCCGTAACTCTGAAGACTATATAATACCAAATTACAGATTAACATTATCGTCTCAATAACTCTGAAGACTGTATAATACCAAATCACAGATTCACATTATCGTTTACGTAACTCTGAAGACTGTATAAAACCAAATAACAAATACATATGATCGTCTCCGTAACTCTGAAGACTATATAAAACCAAATAACAAACTCAGATGATCGTCTCCATAACTCCGAAGACTATATAATACCAAATAACAGATTAACATTATCGTCTTCGTAACTCTGAAGACTATATAATACCAAATCACAGATCAACATGATCGTCTCCGTAACTCTGAAGACTATATAATACCAAATCACAGATTAACATTATCGTCTCCGTAACTCTGAAGACTATATAATACCAAATCACAGATTCACATTATCGTCTCCGTAACTATGAAGACTATATAATACCAAATAACAGATTAACATTATCGTCTCCGTAACTCTGAAGACTATATAATATCAAGTAACAAATTCACATGATCGTTTCCGTAACTCTGAAGACTATATAATACCAAATCACATATTAACATTGTCGTCTCCGTAACTTTGAAGACTATATAATACCAAATCACAGATTGACATTATCGTCTTCGTAACTCTGAAGACTATATAATACCAAATCACAGATTAACATGATCGTCTCCGTAACTCTGAAGCCTATATAAAGCCAAATAACAAATTCACATGATCGTCTCCGTACCTCTGAAGACTATATAATACCAAATCACATATTCACATTTTCGTCTCCGTAACTCTGAAGACTATATAATACCAAATAACAGATTGACATTATCGTCTCCGTAACTCTGAAGACTATATCAAACCAAATCACAGATTAACATGATCGTCTCCGTAACTCTGAAGACTATATAATACCAAATCACAGATTAACATTATTGTCTCCGTAACTCTGAAGACTGTATAATACCAAATCACAGATTCACATTATCGTTTCCGTAACTCTGAAAACTATATAAAACCAAATAACAAATACATATGATCGTCTCCGTAACTCTGAAAACTATATAAAACCAAATAACAAACTCACATGATCGTCTCCATAACTCCGAAGACTATATAATACCAAATAACAGATAAACATTATCGTCTCTGTAACTCTAAAGACTATATAATACCAAATCACAGATTAACATGATCGTCTCCGTAACTCTGAAGACTATATAATACCAAATTACAGATTAACATTATCATTTCCGTAACTCTGAATACTTTATAGTACCAAATCACAGATTCACATTATCGTCTCCGTAACTATGAAGACTATATAATACCAAATAACAGAGTAACATCGTCTCCGTAACTCTGAAGACTATTTAAACCAAATAACAAATTCACATGATCGTCTCCGTAACTCTGAAGACTATATAAAACCAAATAACACATTCACATGATCGTCTCCGTAACTCTGAAGACTATATAGGACCAAATAACAGATACACATTATCGTCTCCGTAACTCTGAAGACTATATCATACCAAATCAAAGATTCACATTATCGTTTTCGTAACTCTGAAGACAATATAATACCAAAAACAGATTAACATTATCGTCTCCGTAACTCTGAAGACTATATAATACCAAATAACAAATTCACATGATCGTCTCCGTAACTCTGAAGGCTATATAATACCAAATAACAAATTCACATGATCGTCTCCGTAACTCTGAAGGCTATATAATACCAAATAACAGATTCACTTTATCGTCTCAGTAACTCTGAAGACTATATATCACCAAATAACAGATTAAAATTATCGTCATAGTAACTCTGAACACTATATAAAACCAAATAAGAGAGTAACAGTAGTATAATAGGAGCTAAATAAGACCTCTTCGATGAGTATGTGACATTCTTGAGTAAACCGATGTTTGAGAATACCGATAATAGCCGAAGGTGAACGATCGCGTACGGAAACGGCCGAGCGAATATCGGCTTTTATTTTACTTAGGTAGATGGATTTGTAGGTAGAAGAAAGAAATAGCTTGAAGTTTCAAGTTTTTGTGTAACTGAGCTCTATGTTAATATATATTATTATATATGTTTAGCCATATTCATGATATTTGTAAACTCAATTTTAGGGAAGGGCCGTTACTAATTAGGATATCACTTGTGGCCCGACCCAATAGCAATGTGCGTGTACATATTTGGCAATAAAATATGTCTAAATCAATAACCTATATCATTTCATCAAGACATGTACCGATAACTTCAGATTCGGGTGACATCTGTTTTACTTTGTTTCAGTATTGGCTTGTTCGTGAATGTGTTTAGCGCCACTTTTATGCCATTAAGGGCTAATAGACGATCAATTAACCTAACAACTCATTCCTGGGGATCCTGGACGGTAAGCCAGTTTTCGAGAATATCACTCTCTGCAAGTGACCAATAACTTTCCCACTTGAATCAGCGATGAGAGATGGATGGCAATAAAAGGCAATGTCGTATATCAAACATCACGGGGGCACTGACCGGATAAGAATTCGAACTGACGAGCACTTGAGTGACAGTCAGACGCGCTACCGACTGAGGTCAGTAATGAGAACTCAACAACTAATATAACGAGGAATAAAATCAAACCAAATCAAATACAAATTTTATTTAACGTCGGCATGATATAATACGATGCAGAATTATAGATTTAAATCGGTCTCACACCACATTCGTATAAATTCCGTTACCGGGTACTTGGGAAGAGACAGGTTTGCGGTATGCTGCAATATGAGATTAATATCGCGGTTTTGGCCTAGAAAAAGAACAATTTTATAGTGTATGTGTTTTAGCTTCCTCTCATCATGATTCCAGCATGTCGATGATATGTTTCTGAGCCTGTTTCTGATAAGATAAAAATGTCACAATGAAGATTTTTTTTTATTAATAGGTGAATACAGGATGTTTTCATCATGTATATTTGCTCATTTTGGCTATTAAATGGAGTAATTTGCATTAGTAGTAAATCTGTGGAAATACAAATGAATTTAACAGTGGTCCCGCTGGGGCCGTTTTGTTGTTGGGTCGTTTTGACTGGGGCCGTTTTGGTTTTGGGCCCTTTTATCTACTTTCGGTTTTCTGAAGTTCATGACTCGCAGCCAGGGACTAAATTAAAGGTCATAAGCAATGAGTTTTTATCCTCAATTTAGCTTTAAAAAAACAATAGATACCATTTAAGCATTGCCGAAATACACTTTCTCGATGTTTTATTTCTATTTGAAGTGCTGAAAAATACGTGTGAAAAAAACATGTAAAAGAGCAACATTACGAAACATTGCCTTGTTATCTCCCTTATCTCCCATAACACTATGACGTAATGCTTGAACAGCCGCCATTTTATAATGGTAAACAGCATGGAAGTTGATTACTATTCCGGTGAAATTGAAGGTTTGGACTTAAATGACGGAATACAGCCATATATGTTCGAACCGATGATTGTAAGGAATCAGGCTGACGCCAGTAACGTAGGACATTCGTAATGCGAGAGCGATTCTGAGGAATGGATCGGTCCGAATGGTAAGAGCAGTGCCGTGCCCATTCAATCCATGAAAAAAAAATATATATTGACCATTTGGTTGGTATATTTTACACATTCGGCAGCGATTACAATGAAATAATTAAATAAAACCAAATTTACAATGAAATAATTGTATTTCTATGAAATGACAGACATAATAGTACACAGTAATAAGCATTAATTGTTGTTGTTTTTTCATTAATTAACTATGCAGCCTGGAACTTTTTCATGTTTCTAGAATAATTAGATTTTAAAAAAAAGAAAAACGAGTGACAGGAATTGGAATCAATACCTCCGGTATTCAAAACTAACACTACAAATGTCCCAAACATTACAAGCTTTAAAATAAGACTGCAGCAATGCATATATAAACCAATCTATTAACAAAAGTACCCAACTGCATACTCATACGTACATCGACACCTGCTAGATGATGGATGACATGTTCCAATATCAATATAATAAAAACATATATTTGGTTGCAACTTTTATTTCTGTTTTTATTGTAGGTGTACATGCACAAAATATAAGCAGATGCCCCGCTATTGGGAAATGGATGCTGCAGAGAAAATGATTTAGTCAATGGCAAAGTTGAGGAACAAGGGTTTCAGTGTATAACAGAACACGAGGGGTTTCTGGGCAACTGTCTCAACATCCATGTGGTTGAAGCGTGCTATTATGCGTATATCGAACAGGAAGGGATTCCAGGCGCGGGGGGATAAGATGATTCATATGTAAGCATACTCACTTAATATGATGTTTATTTGACTTATTCATTTTACTTCAATTTAGACAAATCATACTTGAAGTCTTCCCGGGTAGAACAACGACTAAGAATTTGCGGATAAAGTGTCTTGCTCAAGGACAACACATATAGCCGTGGCGGAGGATTGAGTCCCCGACCCTCCAATGCAAGCTCTGATGCTCAACCACTGGACAACGCACTCCAGAAAAAAAATATGATAATGGATAATAATAATAATAATAATAAAATGGATCAAGATTATGAAAAACTATTTAAAAAAATGTTTTTTATAACACAATTTTGATTTAACACTTCTTATAATGTACGTCAGCGCTTATCTTAAGTAAAGTACCTTTTTAAGATTTTTACAGTTCAAACTGTAACATATATCTGGTAAAGTCCTGTCGTCATTCCTTTTATTTCTGAGGCATCGTCTCCAATAATGCAAATTTGGATACAAGACAGTATTCTTATATTTTTTGCCAATTGTGCTAAACCCCTCAAACATATGTCAAACCACTGACATTCCATACAAAATATTATAACTAACAAAACATGTATGAATAATGTATATAGAATTAAAGACATCTGAGTATATTGTTGTTTGTTTATTATTTCAGAACGTACCGTAATATAGCCTACAGACAGTTCGTTTGGGTTTGGAAGAGACTTCCAAAGAAAATGAGAGAGGTTTTTTCTTCTTGTGTTGTTTGTAGAATCAGACAGCAGTATCCATCTGAAGAGTATTGTGGATTTAAATATCCTGTCTTGGAATAGCTTTTGTGCATTTAGTACTATATACATAGTGAAAACGAAATGTTTATTCAGTACTTTCATGCAAGATAATACGTTTTAAGATTTCATTGTTTTTATAGATTGAATTATATTTGTAGAAGTCTGTATAGAAACTTCCAACAGAATTTTGAATTCATTCTATAGTCTGGCTGAAAGTTTATTGCCCCTTTATGGAAAACAACTTTTTGTCCAATTGAAAACATGCAATCACTGTACCTGCAGTCCCTCTTGAAAGTTAAGAAGTGGTTAATTTATACCTCCCATTACGTTGAAAGAGAAACTATTTAGGATGACTCATATCACCAGAATGAAAAATTGTATACTTCTACTAAGCCGTGACTTATTTTTGGTCGTTGTTACTCCGGTTGGCCTTGAATAGACAAGAAGATGCGATGAGCTGGTATTTTCTTACATGTGAGGTAATGGTGCAGAATTGATGATGTTGAAGACACTATTTTTATTACGTTGAAATGATATAGTTACTGGACAGTCGTTTGTATATCAGAGCGTGTTAAATAACTGTTGGAAAGTAGTTGATGATAAAAAAAGGGCACGGGTTCCCAGATTTATTGCACTGCCAGTGCTGTTTCAACATTATTTATTCAATTTGGCCAGTTCAAGAACTTATCCAAGGCCAGACATAATTGATATATATCTACTGTATATATTTGGTGAATATTCCAAAGGAATCTGCTACCGTGCACACAAGGCCTATAAACACAACTGCTATGCTTCTATAACGGCGGTATATAAAAATGGCACTGACCGTTTGTTTGTCTAAATTAAGTATTTCCAGAACGCGTACTTTTGTAACTCAATTGCTGACAGAATGATAAAGTCCAATTCATATATAGCCAGTATATTTAACAATGAAAAATATTTACAAAAGAAGAAAAACCTTAAAGTCTATGGACAAAAGTTAAGGAAGAGCAACCCTCGTGTGTCACATTAAACATGTAACATTTTGTTATATGCAGCAACTCAAGAAACAACTTCACAATAGTTAAAAATTCATTTTAACAGAAGGACAAATATAATGGCTATATACATGTCAATGCCAAGCAAATAACCAATATAACTGTTATTCATATCTCAAGGACGGGGTTCTGACAAAATGAAGAACAGTATAATGGCTATTCCGTCTCAATGACAGGCTTCAGCCAAATCATGAAGAACACTATAATGTAGGCTTCTAAAAATAAATGTTTCAAATCAGTTCCATACTAATATTTCAACACCTTGGTATAAATTGTTCAGGGGCCTGGCCAAGATCACCGATTACATCGTGTTCTCATGGCGTCGACAACACTTCTTTTACTGGGCCTTAAAGGTGTACTTTGTGCTAAAGATCGGGGTCCGGATATGTTGCCATCCCCTACTCTTGGCCAGATTGTCTTTTCTAGTGTTCTGAAGTCCTTTGCGAACTTGAAACTGCTGCAGACTTCTTTTCGCAGTAACACTTCAGCCATTAATTCCTCGATGTGGTCTGAAACAGTCGGAATATTTCCGTATAAATAGTTTGCCATAGAAAACATTATAAGGCTGCGTTACATCAATATTTGCAATGGTAAGTGTATGACCGAATATTGGCACTGGTTAGTGTATGACCGAATACATCAATATTGGCAATGGTTAGTGTATGACAGAATACATCAATATTGGCAATGGTTAGTGTATGACCGATGGTTAGTTTATGACCGAATACATCAATATTGGCAATGGTTGGTGTATGACCAACGGTTAGTTTATGACCGAATACATCAATATTGGCAATGGTTGGTGTATGACCAATGGTTAGTGTATGACCGAATACATCAATATTGGCAATGGTTAGTGTATGACCGAATATATAAATATTGGCAATGGTAAGTGTATGACCGATGGTAAGTGTATGACGGATACATCAATATTGGCAATGGTTAGTGTATGACCGAATACGTCAATATTGGCAATGGTTAGTGTATGATCGAATACATCAAATTTGTATTCATTAATTCTACGACTTCTCAAATATAATACTTGTTTTGTTTTAAAATTCTGATATTTAAAGTCATTTAAAGACTTTATTGCTTTAGACTTACTTTTTTATCTTTCTAGTTCGTAAACATGTGCTATTTCTGCTGCTCTGAACTATTAATTAAATTTTATCATTAAACTGATAAGAGCATCAATCCGTTTAAACAGGGGACTGAACGTATTTTGAGGGTATGCGTTATTAGGCGGTAAAAATGAGCGGACGCGTAAAAAACTGGCGAATTTTTGTTTGTAAAAGTAACGTCAAGGCACAGAAAAAAACGGTATTTTATTTTACACCCATTATTTTTCTTAATGCATACTCCCAAGATGTAGCTAAGTATATTGCCTTCCATCAGTAGTTCATTCTTACCTTAAAGCTATCACCATAAAAGGTTTCACTTAACAGTTACTTCCCTTACATGACGGTAGCAAGATTATTACGCCCAAGAAATTAGAGCTGTGTAAAGCGGTTGGGTAATTTTTTTTTTTAAAAATGCATAAAATGTCATATTTCTTTGTGCATATGGGAACATTGGAACATTTTCATGGTTTCTGCAAAGTTTGGGTGACCCTGGGAACTGTTTGATGATGCTTTAACAGTTTAAATATGCGTAGTGATACACTGCAACAAATGGGCAGAATTGTCAAAAATGAAGGGAGGCCATCAAACCATCGAAATTGTGAAAAACAACCTGGTCAACCCTATGTTTTTTTCTGCATATTTGGACCAACAGAGGACTATCTATGGGAATAAGGCACTTTTAGAACAATTGGTAATGTATCCAATGTTCCAGAAGTGCATGTTTCTATATGTAGAACAGTACAAAATTAATTGGTGTGTGAGACGTTCAAGAACCAGATCATTTTCGGTAGACGCTGGGAGGAAACTGCATCTTTGTGATTCAGATTTACTTTCTTTTTCAAAATATGTCACTTTCTATGGGAAATACTGTATTTGAAATCTCTTAATGGAAAAATAAATGTAATTTTGTGAAGAAATGGATGACTTTGAGTGAAATAGAGAAGTGTCACACAGGCAAAACCAAACTTGAAGCTAAAACAGTAAAGCAAATAGGGCAATGAGACTGAGCAGCTGAAAATTTGGTATGGAAATGTTGGAATCAGGATTTATTCAATTCAATGGAAGGAACACAAAGTGAGATCATCTATTTAACTGAAAAAAAATGATCATGTATGCAAATATGCTTTGCTGCATCATGTGATAAGACTTGATTTTAGCCATCTGTCTCAAAATCCTGGCTAAAATGAATAGAAGTTTGCACCTTAAAAACACTTGAAAGTCACACAGAGAGACAGTGATGCTCATATATCACAACAAAAGTATGTCTAAAGCATTCACTGCATCCAGATTTCATGATTCATGTAAGTTAAACCATTTTTTTGTGTTAGAAACTCATTATTTATGTATAATTCATACCCCACCCACATAAAAATGGTAACATTTGTCGTGATACTGTTTCCACTCTTTAGCGCATGCTTTTTGACAATACGGTTGGTCGCGTATGAACAGTATTGTTTTTATGTCGCTGTTTATCAATTAATATTATATTGATCATGAATTATTGAGAAATTTCCTGTTTCATTATTTTGTCATTGATATTTGTTATCAACAGCTCTGTATCCAGTTTTCGATATACCGACCGCCAAACTGTCGCGTTTCATTTTAATGGTATGGCATATGACTGCCATTTTCGTTTTACTGTCATTTTTATCTCCTCATTGTTGATATTTATGTGGCTGGGTCTGGCTTATACACAGTTTTTACCTACTCTTGGACATTCAGGTAAATGGTAAAATGCGACATCTTTGAAATGACGCGAAACAGATTCGCGTAATAATTTCTCAGCGTTTAGTTAACCTGTGCTTGAAACTTTTGTACCATCATCTGATTTCATTCGGTTGTTCTTCTTACTTTTTTTTCAAATAAAAATACATGATGCTTGCTATAGAATATAGATTTTTCTCATTGAAGATGGTGTTTTTTCACTGTCTGTTATTGAATGCGTACAATATTTTTCTCCACATTCAACAGTATAGATTCTCCAATATGACAATTTCTAATTATCATATAATTATTGCAACAACTCTATTTTAACTGCCCATTTTTTTATGCCAGTTTTGGAAAATCTGTAAAGTAACGAGTCATCTCGCGACAAGTATTTCTTATCGCGATATTCTTTGATATATTTATTTCAAACTAATTTGTCATAAAGAGGTGCGCTTTAGCAAACCGTCTTTTTGCAATGAGCTTATCGGTCCAGCCAAATATGCTGTATCCATATTTTGTCTCATTTTCATTCATCGTTTCATTTTCTTGCTTTAAAGTGACTTATATGCACACTTTACTTTCATTTGCTATTTTTATTGATAAAATAAACAAAATAGTATTGGAATTTGATATATGCCTAATAGATACCTCAATTGGTAAGGGATATATTCATAGTTGATAATGAATCTAATGCATGTACAAAAGTATGTTATTCATTCAGGTATTGAAAAAGGGGGCATGGTTAGTGTCAGTGACATGCAAATTGTTACTGGGCACCTTCAAACATTAATATTTGTTTGTTATAGATATAAAAAAAGTCAAATATATAGTTTTGCAATAAAACAGAGCTTTATTTGAAGCAAAAACAACTATTTATCCATATATGGTCATGTATTTTGACACTTAAGTTATGTAATGTTGCATATACAATAAAATGAATATGCAGTCAGATAGATACACTATAGGAGGCAAAACAAGGACATTTTCAAAGTATTTCTTTTTCTAGAATTATTTTTATTAAGTAACAATGGCTAAAAAATTTTGGCAGTTTTTCCTGTTTTCGAGTCGTCCGAAACTGATTTATGCATGTGTGACCGCCATCTTATTTTGGTGCATGAATTCGAAAACAGTTGCGCGATGAATTCAAAAGGCGTATTTTTTATATTTAGAAATGGTAAAGGTTTGTTCGATAAAAAAATTCAGTCACATGTCATGACAATTTCTACTCTTCAAGGTCTCACTGAACAATTACCTCCCTTACATGACGGTAGCAAGATTATTACGCCCAAGAAATTAGAGCTGTGTAAAGCGGTTGGGTAATTTATTTTTAAAAAAATGCATAAAATGTCATATTTCTTTGTGCATATGGGAACATTGGAACATTTTCATGATTTCTGCAAAGTTTGGGTGACCCTGGGAACTGTTTGATGATGCTTTAACAGTTTAAATATGCGTAGTGATACACTGCAACAAATGGGCAGAATTGTCAAAAATGAAGGGAGGCCATCAAACCATCGAAATTGTGAAAAAGCAACCTGGTCAGCCCCATGTTTTTGTCTGCATATTTGGACCAACAGAGGACTATCTATGGGAATAAGGCACTTTTATAACCATTGGTAATGTATCCAATGTTCCAGAAGTGCATGTCTTTATATGTAGAACAGTACAAAATTAAATGGTGTGTGAGACGTAAAAGAAGCAATTCAAGAAAACCGGGAGTGTTTACATGCTGAAATACATGTTCACTAAATGGCACCTTCTTTTGGACTTTTTCTATGATATCAAGCTGTATTTTCATGAATTTTACTGTCAGTACTGTTTTCACCACCAATTATTTCCAAATTACACTTAATATTCGCCCGTTTAAGATCTCCATGTTTTGAAATGCATATGTGTACGACAATATATGAGAGATTTCGTCAACTGTATGCCATAAATGAATGGATGCGTTTGATGCCCAGTAGGGAAAATAAAAATATTTTCTTGATTATCTTCGATGTTTGCTTTTCTAAAACTAAGGAAAACACAAAGGTAGATCCATTATTTGAATCAACCATTCAAAAACATTATCAGAGTACAGTTAGTTGTTTTCAAAGAATAAATTGTTAAGACGTTACTCATTTAGAAAAGAAAGCGCCGCAGATGACCAACTCTTAAAATTAAAACAGTATATTTCGTTTCGATGACGTGTCATATCGACACTCTCACCACGTTGTTGGTGTACTATGACGAAAGCTGGTTGTATTTGACTTTTATTGAAGACATATTCCACTCTGCTTAATACCAAATCAGGCGCGAACTTGCCTTTACGCAAGTATGCAGATGGGTCCACATGATTTTGATTTTTTAGCTGATGTCAGAAAATTCGTACGTAATATATTTGATACTGTCCAACAGATTGCATTAGCGTTTTACTAGTCAGCAAAACGTCTACTTGCATTTATAAATAAGTATGAAAATGATGATCTTGATGGAAAAAGGAACCGACTTCAAAACCTTTGTGAGACTAGATGTGCAAGTCGGGCAGGCTCCTTGTACACGTACGTTTAAATAGGCCTATCTTAAAATTGTGAGTTCACTCGATGAACAGATGTAGCATCTTTCAGTTTGACATAGTTTCGCAGGATGTAATGCCTCTTAACAAGTAGTTGCAGGCAAAGGGCAATTGAAGAGCAAAGTGCTTACCACACAGATTTGTCTAGTATGTTGCATCAGCGGACGTCACAACCGGGAGACAGTATATATCCTGATATACTTTCCTGTCTGGTTGAACTTATAACCATGCCAGTGCGGAATGGTCGTTCAGTGTTGTGCGTAGAGTGCAGATTATCTAAGGTCAACCATGAGATCTGAATGCCGTTCTGGACTAACCATGCTACATAGACGTGAACAGATTGACATTGAAAATGTAATTAAAAATATCCCGAAAAGAAAGCCCGGAAATGGTACTTTATCTAGAACCAGGGGCGCTTAGTTGAGTACAAATTGTGACTTTGTGAAGACAGTCTTACTGTTCTAACGTCAATGATGGTAACATAAATGTTTCTTTTTGCACTGGTAATGCCGGTCATTAAATAAAACGTCATCAAACTTAAAAAATGTTAAATAAACTTATTTTGTAATTATTACTATTTTGTTTTAAAACGAGATTGCCAAACACCCTTACAACCATACTATGGCTCTCAATGTGACGGATCGATCACACAACATTGTTTAAGTGTTTCAAGTTTCCATAGCTAATTTTAAAAAACTTTAGCGTCCGCTTCCTGGGTAAAAAACATTACTGAGTTTTGCAGTTAATAAAAAGCCATAAAATTTCTGGCTTGGAAGCGCTCGAACCGGCGACTTTCGGAACGTAGACTCCTGTATCCACTTCAATATAGCCTGGATTCGCGCCTGCAAATCCCTTTTATACTTTTAGGAGATTATGGAGATAGATGGAGGGTTTATGTGCGCTATATTTGACAAGAATTATAAATCACAATCTGCATTATCACGACATATATGAAATCGGGGATCTGCGAATTATGTATGCCAAGTGCACAACAAGGAATATCATATTAGATAAGACTATGATAGGCATATACAGTCACACCAGCGGGACAAGTATCTATGCCGGAATGTGGAAAAGCATTTCCTAGTCAATGTAATTTACATAAACACAACATGAATGTTCATCAGAGGATACTGAAACTGACTTGTCATCTTTGCAGCAAAAGGTTTGCTAACAAGGCTGTACTAACGGCTCATGTTGCCAAACATTATGGTCAGAAATCATTTGAACGTCAAAAGTGTCGACATCAATTGTATTATGTTGAAAACCTCCAAAGGCACCAGCCAACAATGAAACAGTTGTAGAGACATTGGACCATACATATACTTCATGCCTAAAGGCGGTCAAAAGTAAAAGGGACTGAAACAGCACGTGCTTCTTCACAATGAACCTTCGTATGTGTTAACAGTGTGTGGGGGAATATTTATCTGGAATTCTAGTTTCCGTGCATATATCAAAGTGTGTCGTACATAAAACATTTTGCTTGTTTCCGCGAAGTTTTTAAGCTGATCTTATTTGCTCAACATATTTACTTTCAATAAAAACATATATTTCTTACGGTAAGATTAATCATTTAAATTTTAATAAATTTGATAATTGAAAAAAACAACATTTATATTATGTTATCTTCTATTATAAAAAAAATAGGGTTTTTTCTTGATTGATACATTTGTCATTGTGCGATTGCCAATATTTTATTTGCATGCTTCAATGTTGTTTTATTGAAATGTTGTTTTAGTGTTTCCCTTTCTACTTAAGCAATATGCAGTTCTGCAGGTATCAAGGTTTTATGTTCATTCTGTATATTCATTAATTTTGTTGATGTGTTTTTTTTAATTTGAATGTTAATTTGTTGTTTTGTACATGTGGAGTGAGCCTGGAATCTTCCTTCATATTGGCGTCGAACAACCTATAATGTGTTGGTAAGCCGTAAAACCCGATTCGTTCAAATTGTGTCATCATTTATTCATATGTACTAGAATATCGTAGATAAGCTTACTTCGAAAAACTTTTTTTCATAGCAAGTCATTATCATCGAAATTATCGCACCAGGGCCTGATCGAAGTTAAAGTATCACAGTTTGTGCTCATTGAAAATGCTTCGTATTGTGTATTATTTTCATGAAATATTCAATCATTCAATTTTATTGCAAGTTGCATACTATGTTTTTTAAACTTAAACTGTTTAACTTTATTTATTTATTTGTGTGGTTTCAGGTTAGACTAATATGATCACTGTTAATCTCAATACATATTTTGGGACTCATTATTGAAGTTAATTATCAACACCTGCGTGGTTCCAGAATGTCACGTAAGTGTTGGTAAGGCTATGATTGATTCATAATGTTAGATGTTACTGCTTCAGTATTGGTCATAACTTGCTGAAACACTGCAGTTCAGAAAAATCAAGATTCTGTGTTTATTATGCATATCAAGATTTTTAATTTGTTTTCTTTTTACTGAGATCGAGTATATATTATTTTGTTCCAGGTTGCATTACATAACCTTAAATATATTAATTTATTTACGTTCATAATCAGTCTTTGCATTTATATATAGAATTGTGTTTGTTTGATTAAACAAATCTGAATATGATATCGTTTTTATGCTTCTTTCTAATGAATATATTATATCTTGTGTGTATTTAAATAAACATGTTATTATTTTGTTTTATTGCAATGTAAAATCACAACTTCGTTGAAAGTAAATACGTCTTAGTTTCACTAAATGGCGTAATGATTTAAACCGTATGAATTTTGTTTGGTTAACCAAAAAAAACAACAAACAAAACAATAATTAACGCTGATCCATAAATATGAATGCAGGTTATTATTTATGCTTTTAATTTTGACGAAAAATAAAAGTGAAACACACGGTGCCAATATATATACGAATTGTGATCCATATATATGCCACGGTATTTTCATTGGATGCAACATACACATGTATGAATTTGAACACCGGCGTATTTGCAATCTCTTGACAAGCATAATTGCCATGTAAATCCGTAGTACGAACAAGTACTATTTTTCTCTCTGGCAAACCGAGTCTTAAAGAGGGTTATATCCGAGATTCGTCCATTTGTAGTGCTATTTTGATATATGTTTCATGTACCCCATCTGCAAATTTTAACCTACGCTTACAAATTTGTAAAGGTGAATTCATTGGAGTTTTCGTTATTTTTTTGGCAATGTAAACTCCAGGAGAGAATGTGCTACAAATGTACTAGAATCTTGAAGAAAACGTGCCAATAATTGTTCATGCCTATGTCTTTTCTTTATAGATGATAACTGAGAATCAAATTTTCTTTTTATTGTTCTAAGTAACATTGCACTAGGTGAGGGTAAAATAAATTTCTGCTTCTGCGGTTGTGGCCGCTTATTTAAGGAAATGGCTTATTTTTTTCTGTAAGGCATTTTACCGGGAAAGGAAAAATCATAATAAAAGACACACTATGCTGATTTTTATTGAAAGAAGCACTTTAACTGTTAAAGTTTCACAATACACAGTCTTGTGTTTTAGTGTACACGTGTAACTGACAATATCTATATTTGTATTTTCCCTACTGGGAACGCACCTATTCATTTATGGCATACAGTTGACGAAAACCCTCATATATTGGCGTACACATATGAATTTCAAAACAAGGAGGTCTTAAAAGGAATATCACACGACAAGTTGAGTGTGGACGGTTTTTTATCGCTCTCCAAAAATCTGGATTTATAAGTAAATTAAATTACTAAAGTGCAATCAGAATACATAATTAAGATGCTGGAATAATGTTTAGTTATAAGTGAAAATGACAAAAAAAAGGAAAAAATAAGATGAAAAAGAGCAATGAAACTAGTGAAAAAGGAATTTCAAACAAGGCGCCTAAACACGGATAATCCCCGGAGGGGGTGAGTAATGTAAATATTAGCGGTTTACTAGAACAGACAAATTCCGTGTTATATGAACCTGGCACGCCATCAAAGCTAAATACATCCTCCGGTGTTTACTACCCTTTTAAACATGGCTAGTCTGGATAGTTCGACAACTTCAGCGACGTTGTCTGAAGGTAGCCAAGTGCCCAGCGTACCACATACCCAACCTCCTGCTACACCGAAGGTAAATAGTGTTACCTCCCTTCACTCATCAAACACCACAAATGCAGATAAAATGGCCATGTTAATGAAAATGGACAAACGACTCTCAGCGTTAGACTCCTTGGAGAAAAAGGTCGATGGTTTCGACAAGAATTAAAAAAAGATATGGCTGCATATGGACACTTTAAATAAAAAATCGAATGAGAGGCTGATATGTGTTGAAGAACAGTTAGAGTCGTCTGATTTTGCCATAGGTACTGTAAATGACCAATTAACACAACTGGAAATCGAAAATGGAAAACTGAAACACACCATGGTTTATTTGCAGTCACAATCAATGCGAAATGATCGAATCTGAAAATGAATAGCCCGAGCAAATCGAAGAGAAACTGAGACACTTTTTATGCGAGAAACTCGAACTCGCCCAGGACATTGTACAGTCCTTACAAATGTAGCGTGTACATTGAATTGGAGTCCCTTCACCACGCTACACGCGTAAAATTGTGTGCAAGTTTCAGGCATTACCAAATCGTGAAATGGTGCGCAAGCTGCATATGAAATTGGATAAAACCAGTTTCTTCTTACGTGAACAATTCCCGCCGGAAGTTATTAACAAACGACGAAAACTAGCCCCGCAGATCAAACAGGCCAAACAGGATTGTCTCCGCGACTGGATCAGCAACGACACACTGTACTGTACATAAACGGAAAACCAGTGAGAGCATAGGATGGTACCGAGGGTGAACTCAGTTTCTTGTTTGGAACATAAACTGTTTAGCGGTCAGTAAAAAAGAAAACAGTGATTTTACAGATATTTTATTAAAGCATGACATTATCATTCTGTCAGAATCTTGGACATCCAAAGATAGTGAAATAGATTTACAAGAATATTCATGTTACAACTTTTAAAGGAAATTTAGACATAAACGAGCAAAACGAAATAGCGGTTGTCTTGTAACATATATAAAAATTGTGGTTAAAAAACGGTGTTTCTATTGTCAAAAATCAATTTGATACTATGGTATGGTTAAACTTGATCAACTGTTTTTTGATAATGATGATGATATATTTTTATGTGGAGTATATATGTGGGGTGAGGACTCGCCTGCTTTTAATAACGTCGATGCAAATCTGTTCCAAATATAACAAAATGACATTAATCATTATGAATCCTTAAGGCGGGTTATTATTGCTGGTGATTGTAATGCGCGAGTTTCCAATAAAAAATATCACATTCTGTTCGATAGGGCTATTGATGAAATCGATTCAAGTAATTACACACCAGATACTCCTTTAGAACGCTTCTCACAAGATAGCAAATGTAACACCTAAGGTATTAAATTACTAGATCTTTGTAAATCTACGTATTTATGTATAGCGAATGGTAGATTAGGAGCGGATCATAGAGTGGGCGCATATACCTATGTTAACAGAAACGCATCTAGCGTGACAGATTACATCTTATTAAAGGAAAGGGATTTCACCGTTATAAATATTTTTTTAGTAGGTCAGTTTACAGAATTTAGCGATCATGCACCGCTACTTTTTACTATAAAGGGGAAAATGTCCAATATTAATAATAATTCGATAAATCATGAATCTATTAAATGGAATGACGATTACAGACAGTTGTTTCGTAACAGAATAATTGGCGCTTTACCAAGTTTTAACAAAATTATAGACAAAATAAATACTCAAGAGCTGAACAATATAAACAAAGCTGTTTCAGATTTTACCTGTATTTTAATGACATTAAGGGGCCCATTATTTAAAAAATTATTTAAACACCAAAAATGAATTCGTGCCTACATACTCGGACACTACCAAATGGTTTGATGAAGACTGTCAAATTACTAAGCAACTTTATAAAGATGCGTAATTCAATTTTAATATAAATAAAACACAAGTTAATAGAATAGAACTGGCTGACCGTAAATCTAATTATAAATGTCTTGTCAAGAGAAAACGACGTGCATACAAATTTAAACAAATGAAAGATATGGAAAACATGCTCAAATCGAAACCACGCGGTTTTTTGAAGTTATTCTCGAAAAACAGAACAAGCAATTCAAATATCAAAATAGACGATTTTAACAATTATTTTCTCAACATATTTCAAGAAATAAAGACCTCAAAAAGTGATGAAGCAGATTTGTTTAACGAATATCACAATTTTAATGATAACAATCCTGTTTATGATGAAATAGACAAACCTATAACTATATCGGAGGTGGAGACATAACGAAATCCCTAAGCAAAAATAAGGTAGCTTCTGGCAATTTTGTTTTAAATGAATACTTCTTGTCTACATGGGATATATTAGTGGGCCATATAACCGATGTATTTAATGCAATATTCGACTCTGGCTGTTTCCCTGAGGAATGGACCAAAGGTTATTTTGTACCATTATTGAAAAAAGGGAACAGACATGATGTTAATAATTACAGAGGGATAACACTTATCAGCAGCATGGGAAAACTTTTTACCAGCATATTAAATAAGCGTTTTGTATCTTGGTGCGACAGTAATGATATCATATCTGACGCACAATTCGGGTTTAGAAAAGGAAAATCTACTGTTGATGCGGTGTTTATTTTACAAAACATTATAGAAAAAATACAAAACAATAAAAATCGTCTGTACTGTGCATTCATTGATCTCCGCAAGGCGTTCGATTCTATTAATAAGAATATGCATGGCTTAAATTACACAAGTTATGATTAAACGATAAAATGCTTAAAATCATTCGCGCAATGTATACTATCATTAAATCGTGCATTAAACATACCGGTACATTTTCTGATCTTTTCGATATATCGGACGGGTTAAAGCAAGGAGAAATAACCTCTCCTAAAATGTTCGCACTTTTCTTTGAAGACTTGGAAATGTATTTACAAAGCAATATTGGAAGTGGTATTTCAATTAATAACATAACATTTAAACTGCTATTATTCGCCGATGACATCGTCCTAGCAGGTACGAGTATAGCAGATCTCCAAAACAGCCTAAACACTTTACACGAATATTGTGAAAAATGGGGATAAGAGGTAAAGACAGAGAAAACTAAAATAGTAGTATTCCGTAAAAGAGGTAGGGTAAATATCAATGAAAAATGGTCTTATAATGGTAATATTTTGGAAGTCGTCGACGATATAATTACCTTGGTGTTATTTTTTTAATTATACTGGCTCTTTTGTACTGAATCAACAAGCAACATGCGGCAAAGCGCTCAAGGCCATGAACCTTTTATCCTCGAAGGTAAAAAAGTATGAGTTGAATCCAAATACATAGTTGTAATTATTTGACGCTTTTGTAACGTCTATACTTAACTATGCTAGCGAAATATGGGGTTTTACTAAATCAAAAGATATTTAGCGTCTGCACTTAAAATTTTGTAAACAAGTCTTAGGTGTTAAATCTTCAACCAGTAGTGCAGGTGTTTATGGGAAATAAGGACTCTATTCATTGTATATAATTATATATGTCAAAATTATTGAGTATTGGTTTAAGATACTAATGACTGAAAATATTATCCTAAAAAATGTATATATGTCTGCGTTAGTGTATTGCGAGAAAGGTTGTAAAAAATGGGTGTATCGTGTAAAATCTATTTTACTCGAAAATGGTTTCATGTATGCGTGGAATAATCCTATGTCATTAAATCATAAACACTTTACAATGTTGTTTAAGCAAACACTTGTGGATAGTTTTATTCAAAAATGGAGTTCAGATCTAGAATCAAATAGAGTATTAACATTATACATTTTTTTTAAAACAAACTTTGAATATGAACAATATTTAAATATGTTAAGCACCAGAAAGTTTCGAAGTTGTATTACAAGATTATGCATATCTTCACACAATTTAAGAATTGAAACAGGAAGGTATTCAAGAGAAAGACTTGACGATATGAAAGGGATTGCCAGATGTGTGACAGTGATGAAATTGAAGACGAATTTCATTTTGTATTACTATGTCCTATTTACCATGAACTAAGATACACATATATTCATAAGTATTATATCTGTACACCAAATTTGTATAAGTTTATTAATCTCCTTTAATCAAAAAATAAATCGTAAATTGTTAAATTAAGCAAATTTATATCCGAAGCATTTGTATAACGACGTTCCATAATAAATAACTGAAAAATGTGTTCATCCTCAAAAAACTTATTTAATGTAAAAGAAAATTTGAGTATATTATACAATATCTAATGGATATGAGTATTGAAATGTCGATAGTAAGAACAAATACGTGTGGTGGGGTGCGAGCGTGAATGTATGTATGTGTGTGTGTGTGCGTGCGTGCGTGCGTGCCTGTCTGCCTGCGCGCGCGCGCATGTGTGTTTGAAAATGTAAGCATGCTATTTACTCAACTTGTTATGTGTTTATGTGTTTAATTATTTACATGTTATTACAACATTGTAATTTGATGAGAAATTATGCATAGTTTAATTCAATAAAATATTTTTTTGTTCTTCTGTAATTTGGAAATACTTGGTGGTGAAAACAGTACTGACAGTAAAATTCATGAAAAAACAGCGTGATTTCACAAAAAAGTCTAAAAAAGGTGCCATTTAGTGAATATGGATTTCAGTACACTCTCGGTTTTCTCGAATTGCGTCTTTTGTGGTGATAGCTGCAAGGTAGGAATGAACTAACGATGGAAAACAAAATACTTAGTTACATCTTGGAAGTATGCATTAAAACATTAATGAGTATAAAAAATACCGTGTTTTTCTGTGCCTTGATGTAACTTTTACAAACACAAATCCGCCATTTTTGACGCGTCCGCTCATTTTTACCGCCTAAGAACGATCTACACAATTCCACATTACATCAAAAAAGTTGCGCTTCGTTCTAAATGTAAACGTTAGGTCACACTGAATTGCCAGTATATCAGAAAAAAAGATTCCGCTTATAACCAAACGGTCGATGGGAACTATAAAATGTCTACATCGACACGAAAAGTCACATAAACCAGCTTTTGAAATAATGTTACGTCACCATATTTAGCGGTGCAGGAGACGTAGGTACCTACGCTTGATAAACGAATGGTACTGTAATCTGTTTTCGATCACAACCTAAATAACTTATATCGTATTTCAACTTCCTGCACAAATATCACTATTTACAAACGGTTTAATACAATGGGAAAAAAAACATCTTCAGATACAAGTCAGAATGTATGTCTCATTATGTACATTTCTCAGTATACATAAAACCTTGACAAATGTTATGTTTGTTTACGAATTCCAACCACGTCTGCTTCAAACGGATGCAATGTACAGGTCAAGGTCAAAATATAAATATCTAGCTCCTGTGCATGTCAGAGATTCTGTAGAGGTACTCTTCTTAGAGACATTTGTAAAAAATGAGTTTAAAATTATCACGGAACATAACAGTGGGCCCACTTTGACTACACAGAATGTCTGGAATGTGATGACGTCATGAACATGTTCTGTCAGGTTTCGCTATATTTAGTAACGCCGGATATCCCTGTACAATGAGTTTAAACGAAATTTGTTTTAAAAATTGATGCTGACGAAACTTTAGTTTGCTGACGTGTTTTTGGAACGTTAAGCGCATTATTCAAATTGTGACATACGGGGAGGCGATAAAAAGAAGGAATTGTTTAGTTTTATTTGATCGGGAAACATAAGGAGTGTTTTAGTTTAGTTTACTCTCCTTTTTTATTGCATTAACTTAAAACTGTTATTTTTACTGTAAAAGGATTAAAAGACAGAGATTATTCATAACTTATCTTTACTGCAACGGTAAAACTTAGTGTTTCAGCCTTTTTTTCTTTTTAAAAGAATATTCACTGATATTCTTTTATTCCATGGATTTGATAATATCATTATCAGTATCCCTTGGGTCATCAATAATAACAATATTTTATACTATAACATCACTACTGCTTAGCGACGGATTGTCGATTGTATACATTTCATGATTTGAGAGCTGGCAATTTGTTTCATCCTGTGACTGTCTTGCTTAGTTATTCTTTTTGCGCTGCTCACTGGATGTATACACACCTTTGCACACCCTTATATCACTTGTCGGTGTAGATAACATGCTAACTGTTCTTTGTTTTTCAGTCAAATGAAACCACTGGATGTTTCCATACCCTTCGTTAACATTTGCTCTATGACCAAACTGCCGAGAATCCAACCCAGTCTAATTGCTTCTTCCTACAACACGATACCTTAATTCGAGAAATTTCAATACAGAATGACGTTTTCATGTCATTGTTACATATTGTACACATCCATATACATTAATCCGAATAAGGTATGTGCTTTGATGCAATAAAATATGCTAAATATCCTGACAAAGTTTGCAGAGAACAATTTGAGAATTCCCCTTACGTTTGACTTTGATAAAAGGTCCCAAAAGTGCAAACATTTCTAAGTGTTGCATGTTTTTGTATATGCATTTAGTTTCGTGTGTTCAGTAAATGATTTAGGTTAAAGTGCAATTTTTATATAAGTGTGTGTTTCATATTCGGAATGAATTAGAACCTCTACAGTTTGTTCTGCCACAGACTATTCAAAACGGCTTTCTTAAGAAATAAGGTCACCTATATTGCCCAGGTTAAGTGACTCCTTAAAATGTCTCGGATATTCTTCAGACGAGTGTTTACCCTTGTTCATCTTTGCATAACTTTTTCAAATGTCCTAGAACTGTATTGACAAAAATGATCTCAAACAACTCTTGTAACCCAGAACCTCCAATAATGACCAATGCTCCCTACAAAGCTTATAGCAACTTTGAATATGATGTCCTCCCGACCTAAGTACGATGTTTCATTATCCAATGGTTCAGTCTGTAATATTTCTTATGTCTTCCACCATCAAGGCTAATAAAAAGCAAGTATAAAACGTAACACATAGCAAGTTTGCTTACAAAATTAATCGTTGAAATAATACGAGTTTCATGTTATTAATGGTCGACATATACGATTTAAGTTACCAGAATATTGATTTTGATCAAATAGCGTATAAACAATTTCTTATTTTGGCAAACTTATCTTTCACAATTCACACATATCTGATTTATTATATACAAAATGTAAGTTATGTGTAACCTTAAATATTTTGTGATGTTTTGACACGGCAAAATGATGTTGAGTTAAACAAATTGCAGTTTGAAGTCAGATTTTAGTACATTTCAAGTTACAGTATAGTTCCTTTTTACACCTTTTCAAATTTAACCATTATTTGTTGAGAACAGTCTAGTTTTTGTTGAGAATTTCATTTCAGAAAGTAAAAATGTAAGTTTGAATTCCTGAGATGAATGGATAAGTAATTTGAAACGAAATTTCACGATATTTAACGTGAATATGGGAGTATTTCTAAAATCTCAATATAAGTCTTCTACTAGCTTCAATTCAAATAATACACACCTACTATTTGAAGCATATATCGTTTGATTTTCCTAAACTTTTTTATATTGTATAGAGGGGTAACGGAGGACCACAAAAGCACTTACAAACCAAATGTAACTTATATTTTCGGGTCCTGGTGTAACTTGATTCGACTAAATCCCGTAGCTGGACAGCTATAAACAAATATTTGAAGGTGCTTTTGTTGAAACAAAAAGTGTCTTTATTTATTGAATGTGCAGATATCAGCAAGTCATTGCCGAGTTAGCATGTAACGACTGTCATCGTTGTCTTCGTCATCGGACAATAGGAGAGAGAACATGTTAATTTGAATATAGAGAACAGTTCTCGACCACAATAATTTAAGTTTGAGTGAATAACGTATTTCCTATAATGTATATATATTTTCCTTTTTTTGTGGTTAAGGCTTGTGCTCATACCGAAAATAACTATAAACCGCACCAAATTGCTGAAAATTTGCAACAGATGGGGATATAGGGCCTGTTTGGCTTCACTCTTTGTATCCCAATTACAGTCGATTTTCAGAAATATAACCGATTTGAAAATCGTATAAAAAATTGAAAATCTGCCAAGTAGTGTTTTTAAAATAGCTATATCTTAGGCCAATATCGTAAATTCGTGGCTCCACCCCATTTCACATTGGCTGAAGGCAGGTCAAGGCATGCATTTTGATTGTGTTCTCAATGAGACTGTTTGCTAGCATTTCAGTATTTTATTAGGCTATAAAAGTTTGTATGAAACATTTAATGCTGAATAAAATATTGAATAGAATTTGATAAAGTAACATTATCATAAAGTTATAGTAGACTGTTCTTGTTTTGTCTCTTGCTATATTACTGGTTATATGGTACTACACCGTTGTCGGAGTAAATTATAACTAGGTTTGCTTTTAACTTTACTTTTTTTCAGTCATGACCATTGTTCGTTTGTACAAACAAATAGGCGATTTATAAAGCTTTGTAGTCGAATGATAGAATATAAAGTGGTTTATATATCAAAAATACACTGCAGCATAACACAAGTGTTAGTTTAAATGAATTATTGATGTCATCATTGACAATATGAACACGCTAAAATCGTTACAGCATACACACATATATATATATATGATAGGGAGAATCATACGTCTTACAATACACCTTCCAGGAGCACCGGATCTGCGAAGGATACATAAATGGTAGAAATAGTGAATACAGTAGAGAGAATAACTATTTTACAGTGCTAAAACTTATAACGAGAAAGGGTTTCGGATCAAAAGAGTTTCGGATATCTCGTTATAAGTTTTAGCACTGTAAAATGGTATTTCTCTCTCTCTCTCTCTCTCTCTCTCTCTCTATATATATATATATATATATATATATATATATATACTAAGACATACTAGCATTTACGGGGTATTGGTCTATCTTAGACCTTTCTTGTGGGGTCCTTATGGATTGTGAGGTCTATATAGGACCTCGCAAAATAAAGCCCCTTAAAATTAATCATTTATCTTACTAGAGGTGAAATATGTGTAAAGTGCGCAATTAGGTTTTATATTAAAATTGAAATTGAGTTGTCTCCCTTACACCATTGCCGCAATCGCCTATGCTCGACAGGCCAAGAATGCCATAAACTCGGAGATGTTCCGCATGAATATCAATGTATACGGAATATCTCGGTATTTTTCATTTCCCGCTAACTATTTGTCATTTTGGTCAAGTTTACCATCAAAGGCTTTATTTGGTACATTCAAATCTGGAAAAAGATATAAAAGACACATTATAGTTGTCTTTAAACTTTTGTAGTAATATTACAAAAAAACTTTGGCGTATGAGCTTTTGGGATTCAAATGTTAATTCTGCATTAGATTAATTATACATTTATTCAACGTCGAAAGCTTTTAACAAAAGAGGCATTTGATTTGTTATAAACCTATGGACACCTCATTAATGTTTGTGATTAATGGGGTAATATGAGTATTGGCAGATTGTAAAATTCCATTGTGTATAGACCATAATAATGCTCCTCTGCCTATCGTCATTATTTATTGAAACCTGATTCATTTTTTATACTATTATTATGATTCTTTAAAAAGGAATAGTTCTGGTTACAGAAATAGCAAGATAGGGTAAATAATATTGTAATGTGAACATTAATATGTATTAAAATGGCATAAAACATATTTAATGGCTGCTTGTTATATCTAGTTACTGCAATCATAAATAACTTAACAAAAACGTTATCACATACCAGCTTGTTGGGTAATGGTACACTGTAATACTTCCTGCAACAAAAATGATAACAATTTATGATTACAAGTTCAATGACAGTGCGATTTAATGTGTAAAACTTTTTATAATCCACACTTTCTGTTTATTTGCTGTTTATCTCTGTCAAATATTGGCCCATTTAATTGCTCATCCCGTGAACCATTAATTATTTGCTCTTTAGATTAGTTCCATGGCGGATTCGATATATCAGCGAAATATCTCGCAAACCGATCAGGGCTGAATGTGGTCTGTCATTTCTCTTGAATTTATTTAAAGATTTCAAAAACTTACAAAGCAATTGTTTACATTAATTTGATAACTTTGTCTTTTCTTTGTTATAAAATAAACATTTCGCACTTCGTTTGGCTTTAACAAAATAAGTTCTATACTTTAAATTGTAAGTTTTTTCGATAGAGTTATCAGACTTCAATTCGCGATTAAATGTTAGAAATAATATTTTAGCCTCACGAGACGAATTACCAAACGATTGTACTTTACGCTTCTTAATCTTGGGTTGGGTAATAAATGTCCACCCAAAACACGGGAATGAAATATTATGAACAACATCTGTAATTTTATTGATACACTGGCTAATGTCAACCTCTGCATGTATAATATAATATTTCCCTCAGATTCCCTCATATTAATAATAGAGCTGGCTTTTTCTTACCTACCTTAGAGATCGCTAATAGCTCTTCTACCCCGCAGAAATTATTACGGACTGAATGAATATGGGCCATGTTTATCAAAGATTGAACACTTAATATAGTCAGTTAATAAAGAATGCAACTTTAATACTGCAATCCTGGCAATATTGTAGAAATATGGTTTACTTTACATACTGTATTATACCCAAGTGTTGAACATTTGTTTATAATTATATAATAGCTAAATGTGTATTCTACTTCCTTGGCAAAATGAAGATATTTTACCTATTAATTTTGTGAAAATAGAAATAAGTGATACATCTGAAATGCCAGTTTAAACCTTTCTATCGTAGCTAAACCTGGATAAACTAATATTTAAGAAAATTATATTATATGCTTCAACCCTGGCAATAATAAAAAAATATCTTATACACTTATGTTTACAAGTATGATGGTTCATTCACTTGTCAATCCGGGATAACCAGGCCACATGATTCTAAACACTGGCTGATGAATAATGACTTTAGACAACCTGGCTCTAAATTCCGGTAAACAAACGTCGGCCACTTGGCTCTGACGTTATATAAATACAACTGACTCAAACTGAAAAACAACAATAACACAAAACACAATTCAATGTTGGTTTTTATCTTGGTTTATACAACCGAAAGGATTTCATATCTGCTATCTATGTTGAAACCCGTTGTTCATGGGAGAAAACGCCCTGGGACTGCAGATATTGCAAATTTGTAAAACTTCCAGTTTTAATTTTTTTTGTTCGACCACGTTTCGGGTTTTACAAAAGTCTCGACTTTGAGGCGTTTTGTAGCGTATACTTTTACTCTTTTATTGTCCGACGTTGTCCAACAATATACATAAGAGTAAAACTAATAGTATGCAACCGGTAAACCTTGGTTTGCGACAGCTGTAGTGTGTTTGTCAAGTTGAAATCGGACCCTGGTCTTGGTATGTTACAAGATGGCGAAATATTTCCAACTTTTCTGTAAAATACCCCGCTTTCTAAATTATCCATGTCGCCAATATGTTGAGTTCCACATAGACTAAAGGTTAACTAATCAAGTTGTCCACAATATCTGGCGCCCTGGCCTTGGCTAAGCTAGGATGTTTAAATCGATGTATCACTTTCAAAAGAGCATCTGCCATTGCTGAGTCAACCATGCTGTTGTTGTTGTAGTAAAGCATTATGGGAGCTTGTAACTAGGTTACTAGATACATAACATCTAAAGAATTCATTGCTGATAAAGTTTTATCGCTAAAATAAATACTTTATAATGTATGCAATATTAATACAAAGATATGAAGTTGTAGTTTAATATTTGTTCTTTTAATTTATTGCAATACTTTAATACATTTATAGCGGTTAATCACTGTTTTAATGGCGATGGTACTGTGCATTTTTGAATAGTAGAATTTATTGCAAGTTCCCAGCATTTGCTGGAAGACGTTCCCGCAGTTTTTTATGCAGGATTTCCCACATATTTAATTCGGTACGACGTTCACGGAGTCATTTTCCGGGAGTCCTTACTAAACTGTTGCGGGATTCCAGCACTTTTATTGGCCCCGTATTGCCAAAAAGATATATATTTAAAAATGCAAAAACGGGATTTCCTAAGGAAAGTATTGCTGTGTTGATTTCTTACAATAACTGATTCACTGTTACAACACACGTTGACTTGAATGGATGTAATTCACGGAATTAAGATACGCTATTGTATCTGTTTCTCCGTGGTTTGCTGTAAGAAAAATCACAGGGAACTCCACCAGTTGTGAAATGTCTGCATTCATGTTCCAGTTAAGTCATCAAGATATTATACTAAATGTGTTTTACATATTTTAGTAAGATCAATGAATTCTTTCCAGTTTTAGGGCAAAATGACCATATTTGATGGAAAAGCTGAAGATACTATTTTGACAATAAACATATCTACAAGATTTCAACGGTTTTGAATACCTTTTGGTCTACTTTTGTCTTGGACAAGTTCTTAGCTATCACTTGACTGTTAATTACTATTAACTCTAGAATATGACCGACATCATGTGTTTAGGAAGGTCATAAGCCGTACCAGATATTTAGATCTGAGCAAGAAGAACAGAAAACAGTTCATGTTGCAAGAACTGTGGTCAATCAATATTTCTTCGATATTCACTATGCTTTGCTTTCATGCATGTACATGATATTCTTGACCAATTACAATCATTACACACTGCTTGTTTAGTATTTGAGTTCTATTTTGATTGATATACTATAAAGTTACCTTTCAAACTCTACGTAAACATAAAGTTGTGTTTTCTACGACACTCTCATATTTGCTAAATACAATGATCATCAACGTGTATATTACGTGCAGTAATAGATTGCAAGCTATAGGTACCCTTTCTTTTCTCTCTCAGAACATATCATCGTATTTAAACCAGACAATAAATGAAGGCATTCGATTTAATCTTTCTTTAAAATGATAACAGCCGATATTCTGAAACATGCACTAGTAGTTGCTATAATAATTCCAACAATTCCTATTGGCATTTGAATAGGACTTCAATAATTAGTTTAGCTATCCTTATATAAATTTAAATGATTTAGATATCAGATCATATCAGCTACATTTCTGTTCAAACTAAACTTTGGCCCAGATTTAAAACCGTCAGATTCGGCAAACAAAACTGATTTTCCAAGAGTTATTATTTAACACATATAGGAATTTAATCATTGTATTTATTTCCTTAGTCTTGCAGTACAACTGTTACAGTTTTTAACTTAAATATATTTAAACATTTATATATTACCCGCTTTAAAGTGTCTTTTATAAGTACTGCTGCGCTGAGAAATGACAAAAAGCCTATTATTCATTTGTCTGGAAATGTTCCAGATATAATAATCATTAAATATAACTGCTTACTGGTGAAGAAGATGTTCAGTGTGAAAGTTTATTTTTTTAATTTAATTATTCTATACTAAAAAGTTGCCCAGCTTTATATTTCATATTATTGCATTCTGCATCATGTAATTTAGTGCATGGACCATACAATACAAGAGTCTGCAGTGAGGTAACCAGTTCTACTAGACTAAGTGACTTTTGCCGTTTAGCCTGACGGATATTTATGCCTAATTCAATATATTTTTGTATTATTTTCAATACCAATAATTTTAGAGCTACCAAGTCCAGTGTGACTTTAATATAATTTTCTTTTCTTTAGTGCTGTATTTTCTGTTGCTGGTAACACATAGTGTTTATCTTCATTTCAGTTCAATGATTGATTTGACACACCCATTTTCAATTTGATATTATTTGTTAGGGGTTTAGAAATGAAAGGTTTCGTGATAATGGTGTAGGGGATGTAAGTCTTATTTGGGAACCTGATTTCGCAATTTAATTTATGCTTATGATATATTGATTAATAATCATATTTTGCAATCTCAATACAAATCAAATTCAATGTTAAATATGAGAGGTCCCATTAGATTTCCCAAACATCAGGTAGTGTTTTATTCTACGTATCGTATTGCTACAACCTTATTATACACATATTTCGAGGACTAGCGCGTTCAATGTGCTAGGACCTTAGTGGTGAAGCTTAACAGTTATTGTGATACACTGCTGTAATGCCATTGGACAGACCTTATGCCACATTTATTGTCTTAATATCCCTACATGTGAAGAAGCATAACCTCTAAAAAGTTGATACATACAGCACATCTATTAAATTAAATGCAGCTGCATTTTGTAAAAAATACCGAAAACAGGCATGTAAGGCCAAGTTCATTCCAAAACGTATATATTAAAATACTCATAAATAAGAAAATATACAGTAGATCTTTGTGTGTATGATGACATGATGCAAACATTTTACCTTATTTTGATCAATATCCTATAATAAACCTAAAAATCTAATAAAAGAATACGACATAGTTTTAACAACTCCCTCTTCAATATTTGATTCAATGAACTTAATGGATGATACACATCATTTCATACACATTCAAAGATATATTTAAAATGAATCAATTCTATTGGTAAAATATATAACAAATATCTTAAATATAAATATTGTTATTTTATATATATATATATCAGTTCCAGCTTAAAATTTTGCGCATGATACCATTTTGTGACCTTTGGCCTTTTAAGTCTGTGGAACTAAATGTATACCTGGTATTTGCATCAAAACATAAGAAAATGTTGTGCTTAAGTTTGTATAATGACATTAGACACGTGTTACAAAAACCCTTATGAGTTGCCTTGTATAAGGCTAAAACAATTTAATAGTATGTCATATTTTGAGCAAATTCTTCAATATTTCAGTTGTTGACCTTTGACCCAATGCCCTCATTGAATGATACTTGTTATTATTTTATGCTCTTGTCATTGGTAATTTGCGATAAACCAGTAGCGATGGTCAAAACAGTCAACAGATGTCTTAAATATGAATGCTTTTGTTATTATCTCGTCCAGTTAACACTTATGCTTGTGGTGGCCTTTGACCTTATAACTCAGTCAAAAGGTAAAATATTTTTTGGTAACCGATTGTTTCTAATGTAGGTTATAGCAGTTAACTTATTTAGCCCGGTTGCCGTTCATAAACACGCCGTACCTCTTACATCGATTTCAAGCACATATATGAGAAATTTCACCAGACTATGTGCGTCCTTTTAGTCTGAGCTGTTAATCTGTTCTTGCGAGTTCTGCACATAAACGGGTTGGTTCTCTGGTGATTTAATTGATTACTGCCGTATGGGATGTACTGATTTTACCACAGGGCATTAGCCCGAGGGCAATTATGAATTCCTAGCCGATTATCATCTCCTGGCCCGGTTATATCGTGTCTGTAATACACATGTTCGGTTGCACTACTCAAGGGGAGTAATTACAACTGACGGTCGTATACTATGGCTAAATAGTTCAAATAAATGAAATAAAATTTAATTCAAACTCGAGAATTGTAAGAAACTCGGGAATTCGAACGACAAAATCGAGATACGAGGGGTCTTCAATCATTGATTTCTTTTCACATATACCGATTCTCGATTTAAGTATCTTAAATATATATATATAAATCACGTCAAGCTCTTTAGATAACTTATGAAACCGAACAAACCAAACGAAACGGAAATGACGTCCGACGTTTGCCCTCTCGTGAAATTTGACGCCAAAAGAATCGGGCCGATTATGACCTACGCGTGAAGTCAATAACCTGCTTTAAACATGTTCATTTTTGTTACTAAATAAAGTAATATGTGTATTATGATAATACAATTCCTTTATCAATGTGAGCTGCACTGGTCTCTGTTTAAACGTATTAACTGTTTATAGCAATTCATAATATTACACAAATAGCATAACTGCATGTACATACATAACAAAAGTCACCGAATTAATCGAATATATTTCGTAAATATAAAGTTTTACGATGTGTGTTATGTATGCTATCCAATTTTTCCAAATCTTTGATAATATTATGGATTCGATTGAAACTATATTACAACTCAAAATATGAATCCAAAAGAGACTGGGTTAATCGATAAGCACATTTAACTTTCACAAAGAATAAAAACAGTAAAATGACAGCGTGTCTGACTATCAATCCAGGGGTTGCGAGTTCGAATCCCCGCCCAGCCAGAGTCTCCTTGGCGATATACTACGACCTTGTGCCTCATTTTATCATTTGTCTCTCACCATTGATACAATTAGGATTGTTATCAGTTACTTGCGGAGAGGGGTGTGCTCGAGTACTCGTTAACATTTCAGGATCCAAGAAAAGAGTGGATCAGATTACCTGATCGTCTGTTTACCCTGGATGGCAGAACATGACGCTAAACATTCAATCAATCAATCAATGATTCTGAGGTTTTCCTCAACATGAACAAGTTGATGCTAGTATGCCATATAAAAAATATATGTTGAACGGATTGTGCAAGTGTACGTTTCGTTTGTAACTTTATCTGAATACATTATGAACAAAAAAGGTGTAAAATGGTACATGGAGGTGAACCTGGCTAAGCATTGTTAATTTGAATGTAGATTCGTTGTAAAAATGAAAGTTTTCGTTTTGGTGAAATGATAAAAAGTTCCCCTTTAATTTCTGAGTAGTGATTGTTTGTAAAAAATATTTCTTAAGACTTTCGGTATGTTCTTGCATATAAATACACTAAAATAAATCAACCTTCATTTTTTTCCAATTTTCATTCTGTTATTCTGCTGCTCTGCTGTTTTTCCTATATTCCTGTTATGCTTAAGACACTGTCAACAAAAGGTATAAACTGGTGCAGAGAGGCGAATCCGGATCGTCATCTGTTAATTTGAACGTGAATTAGGTAAAAAATTGAAAATTTTCATTTCAGTAAAGTTAGAAAAGTTCGCCTTTAACTTCCGGGTAAAGATTGTTTGTAAACAATACATTTATTTCGTTTTCCTGTATGTTCATGCATGTAACTTGACTAAAATAAATCATAAAAGGCAACATTCATTTATTTCACAATTTTCAGTCTCTCGTGGAATGAGCACTCTGGAATAATGAAAAAGACGCATGATCATTAAGCTGGAACACGTTATGTACGTGTGCTCATTTAGCTAAAGCCATTATGAACAAAAATGGTGTAGTACATGGAGATGAACTCTGATAATCATTGTTAGTTTAAACGTCGATTCTATGAAATAATAAGAGTATTTTCCTTTGGATCAAATGCGAAAGGTCCCTTTAACTCTCCGGTAACAATTGTTTGTAAAAAAAAGACTTCCCGTGTGTTCATTCATGTAACTGTATTAAAATAAATGATAAAAAACAACAACTTTTTTTCCATTCTGCTATTCTGTTGTTCTGTTGTAAAAATGAAAAAAAAAACGTTTTTGATAAATTGCTATTCTGCTGAAGACATTATATCAGAAATGTTAAAAATGGTGGAGAGGTGAACCCGGAACATCATTGTTTAATCCAAATTCGGTAAAAAACTGAGAATTTTCATTTTGGTGAAATGAAGAAAAGTTCATCTTTAACTTTCGGGTTGTGATTGTTTGTAAAAAAACGTTTCTTAAGCCATCCTATAAGTTCATGCACGTAACTACGCTGAAATAAATGATAAAAAAACTTTTTTTTCAAATTTTGAATTGTTGCTATTAACAGAATAGCAACAATTCAAAATTTGAAAAAAAAGTTTTTGCTAAAAAGGTTTTGCTAAATTATTGTTCTGCTGAAAACGCTATAAGCAAAACAGTGCAGAGACGGGAATCCGGATCATCATTGTTAGTTTTAACGTAAATTCGGTAAAACTTTTTTTCAAATTTTAAATTGTTGCTTTTCTGTTGTTCTGCTAAAAATGTTTTGCTAAATTATTGTTCTGCTGAAAACGCTATAAGCAAAACGGTGCAGTGACGGGAATCCGGCTCATCATTGTTAGTTTTAACATAAATTCGGTAAAATTTTCTTTTTCTTTTGGTGAAATGAAGAAAAGTTCATCTTTAACTTTCGGGTTGTGATTGCTTGTAAAAAAAAAACCCCGTTTCTTAAGCATTCCTGTACGTTCATGCATGTAGCTGTACTATTAGAAATTATCAAAAAAACATGTTTTCCAATTTTCATTCTACTACCCTGCTTTCTGCTCGCATGAATGACAATTGTTCATTCTGCTATTCTGCTGTTCTACTGGAAAAAGTATTCTTTTATAAATTGCTATTCCGCTGAAGACTATGTAGGCAAAAATGTGCAGCGAGGAAAATCCGGTTCATCATTTGTTAGTTTAAACGTAAATACGGTAAAAAAAAAGAAGAATTTTAATGTTGGTGTAATGAGAAAATGTTCCCTTTAAACGTTCGCGTTGTGATTGTTTGTAAAAAAAACGCGTTTCTTAAGCCTTTCTGTACGTTCATGCATGTAACTGTGCTAAAGTAAATGATAAAAACTAACTTCATTTTTTTCCAATTTTCATTCTGCTACTCTACTAACTTTACCGAGCCATGGAGATCTTTCCAACTGATTAATCATAAATATATTTTGTATTAGGTCTGTTAAACAATCGATAATCAACGCAGGCACATACAATTTTAAAATATTTAATTAAATTATGTTTAAAAACACCATTTTAAAACCCAAAATCACGATTTAGATATGAAGGGCTATCGTAAATATGTTCAACAAATGCGTTTCTGTAGGAAATTCATCTGTTGTGTCAATGATGATTATGTTGCAACAGAGGTGCATTTATTATCCAACGATGCATAAAAAAATTTAAACTCGATCAAATGATACCATGTTACATTCATTGGAAAGGCGGTCAGACAATTCTCCTATTTTACTATAGTTATTGAAGTGTTTGAAATATTATAACTTAGTATATTATAATCAATAACAATCGCTATTAGTTTTCAAACATGTAAAATTCAAACATTATAAATGTGTGTAAATTGCGGGTGGGTAGAGGTATATCGCAAAATATTATACTTTGGATTTTGCTTAGCAAAAGAATAACGCGATGTATAACGCTTAAATATATAACGCTTAAAAGCGATTAATAAAATAAGCAGAAGAAGAAGCAAACACAGATGAAAAAGATTCAGCAAATTAAAGTTTAGTGTTGCTATAAAAATGGAATGTTCGCACAGAATTGTTATCCATACAGTTGATTATCATAAAAAAAACAACACATAAAATGTAATAAATAAGAAAGAAAAAAAAGATGCACTGATAAACTACCAGACAAACCATGCTAAAATTAAGTTGTCAACAAAAACATAAATATGTAAGAAAGTAAACATAATAAAAACAATTTATAACGCAATTACTTAATGTCCCATGTCGTGACCGGTTAGTTCAGTCGATGCCGTGAAAAAGGACGTTGATTATTCATAAACAAACACACTTTAATGTTTTTCACAGTAACATACCAATTATTCGAATACCGAATTATCCTTAAGTGAATAAAGTATGTAATCCGATCCTGCAAGTTATTTGCATTTTACTTTAAGTGTTTATGCATAATTTACAAAACGCAGGGACTTTACCTTTTCCTATATATTATGTCGCATTTGTATCCGGGTACTCTGGTTACTGTCTCGTTAAAATAAAATAGTAATTTGACAGTATTTGACAGTGTTTATGCGGTCTTTATCTATAATCTAAATTTAAAATTATTTATTCTAATCATATGCAAGCAAGATATACCAACTACAATATATGCGTCTTATTTATTTTTGTTGTTAATTTAGTTAATACTAAATCATTTTAACTCTCATGCGCATAAAGCTCAGAACTTATACGAATAACTTTCGAGTCCGCTTTCTAGCTAGAACCAGTATAAAGTGTTGTATAATAAAAGGCATCGGGTCGAGCTGGGTACCGAACCGGCAACCTCTGGCGTGAATGGCCATAACACTACCGCCACAATTTATTAAATTAACATCAATTGCTGCTTAAATGATACAACTCTACTTTTCTAGCTTGCAATATTGGACTAGTTTGCTCATAAGTACTAAAGATTAGATGGAGAAACGCAAAATGTACAATAGTATTAGGTGTTCTGTGGCGGCAGTGAATAGTCGGTGCTGGGGTCTTCAGGCATATGGTATAATAACACTCATGGACAGTCTCAACCAGTCTTGGGTCGTCTGTGTTGTTTTATTGGTTGCATTTGGTGTATAATTTCCCTTTTATACGATAGTATCCACTATTGCAAAAGCAGTCGGCAGGTAAGGCAGGTGTTGTGATTTACTAGTAAGACGATATTCGTGTTACATTTGTTGCTACCACTCCTTTTCGCTTAATTCTAAAGATTATTTTAACTTTTATTAACCTGCCAAACACGATATCAGTTGAGTGAGAGTGGGGTGCAAATAATTTACATAACAAAACGAGACTCTAGGATACCAATTGCATTACTTCAAAAACATGTAATGATTTTTTGTTAAGCTATAAGGATAACATGTTGACATTTCCTCGTATAATATACCGGTGAATCTAATTATAAATTTATCCTCAAATCCAATGTCAGTAAACTAGTGGAAATAATTTCTATTTAACCTTGGTTTCTATACGATATTTTGAAATTTCTTCGTAAAACATGTCGGTGAATCTATATATAAGTTTATTCTGAGAAGCAAAGTCAGTAAACAACTGCTGGAAATCATTTGCATTTAACCTTGTGTTTTTATACAGTACTATGAAAGGAATTCCAAACAAATATCCTAAGGACAATAGTTTGACATTTCTTCGTAAAATATGTCGGTGAACTATAAATAAGTTTCTCGAGAAAAGCAAGGTCCGTAAACAACTGCTGGAAATCATTTGCATTCTGTACCTATAATGTAATAAGATATTTCTCTTTACCTGACTTTAATGGTGATGTGGATTATAGACAACATACTTTTTCCGCTTGACGCTTTTTGTCCGCAGAAAAAAATATACATACTTTGACTTTGTCCGCATGATGCACTTTGTCCGCCAAAATTTGGAAAGAAATAAGAAACTTTTGTCCGGATGATACCCTTTATATGCATACATGATAGAATAATGTTGACGTTTGTTCGCACAACAAATTTTGACCTCATATGTGATATAATATTGAATAATTTTGTATGCGTGAAAATTTTGTCCACGTTATTTTAACAAATGACGCTTTTTGTCCACAAGGCATTAAATCAATATTTAGAGGATCATAGATGAAAGTTTAGTCATTATTGAATTTATTAAACGATTTTATTTTTGAATAGCATATATACATAGCATGCGAGGCTCAAATCCAAGATGGCCACCAAAGTGACCGCCAAATGTGAAATTTATGTTATTACATAATCTGACAGAAAACACTGCAAAGTGTTAAAATTTAGATAAATTGCGTAATTGTAAGCTGTATGGCATGTTAAGATAAGTAAAAAAACGATTGATTCATGTACAATAAGTTTAAATAAGGGACAAAATGGGGCAGGATAAAACGAGGAAAGCAAAGTTTGACTGGTAGGAATAAGTTTTGAATTTAGTTGAACGTTCGGTAGATTAACGTTATACAGTTATAGCATAAGAAACATAAAAGAAGCAACAGAAACAAAGGGAAGAAAGCAATACATATAGAATTAAAGTAGTTCGCGGCGTTCCTATCATTTTTTTTTATATCTGGCGCTATTCATCAAAAATCTGTACAATTAATCTATGAAGTCTCAGCTTTCGTTTAAGCTTTGTTTTCTTTTGATAAAGTACCGCAATTTCTCATTTACAGCGTCCCTTGGTGGTACGTATTTTTCGTCGTTTTTCCCTTGTAAAATAATCAATATTAATTCAAAATTGTTTATATTAACATTATCAAATTACTCACGACTGTAAACAAATTTATTTTATTATTGGGGTTTAACATCCGTTTTAACATATTTAAATCAAATATGGCATATCCAGTTTTACTGGTGTAAGAAGACATCAGAATGAATCCGATTAGAACCATCCTTCCATAAGTATATATATTAAGTTAAATTTCAGCTTTTAGATTCTATTGATAAAAAAAATAACGCAATACTCTATCAGTGTTCTATCATGTTTTGTTTTACATATATTCCCTATTAATAAATATTTATCTATTTCTTTATATATTTATAATTTACTTTCGCTGATTACAATTAAGTTGCCAATTCATTAAAAAAAGTGTATTCATTATCGCTGAAATTAACAAACAAGTTCTATTTACTGTTTTATTTATTCTAAATTTCATAAAGTAAAACAATAAAGCGAAACAAAATACCGGAAACTGTCAATATGTCAGGAAAGTCTCGGCGAGTATCGCTCGTTATATTCCGGACATTTCCGATAGCGATTACCTGTAGCAGACGAAATATAGATATTTAAGCAGACGATCCGTGCAAAGAGTTATGGGTAATCGTTTCGCCATTCATAGCTTATCGACGGTTTCGGTATACATCTCTGTCTATCTCGTCTTTTATAAGTTTATTCTGTTCAATTACGCGTAAAATCTTGGTGCTCAGAAGAAATTTGACTTTAAGGAAAATAAATAAATATATAGTATTGGTCTTGGTGTTAGTAGTATAGACATAAACAGAGAAAAGAGTGACTGCAGGTGCTTATTTAATATTTCGAATGTCACATTTGGCGTTTTTCAAATATTAGAAACAACTCTTCCTGGACCAATAAACATAATTTTGTGGTATTTTTTTACTATCTTAGGGGGATACTTTTCTCATTCTAGTCCATTTCTGAAGTAAAGAAAATATTTGTAGTAGTAGTAGTAGTAGTAGTAGTAGTAGTAGCAGCAGAAGTACTTTTAGTAGTAGTAGTAGTAGTAGTAGTAGTAGCAGTAGTAGTAGTAAAAGTAGTATTATTTGTAGTAGTAGTAGTAGTAGCAGTGGTGGTCGTTGTGGTGGTGGAACATTAACTGTCTTCGTAGTGGCTCTGATAGGACTTCGAGAAAGGCTCATTGTGTAACATAGTTCTGACAGTGTGTCACTTTACTCAGTATTGACGGGCAAATGACAATGAACCGTAATGATGTATATAATCATCAGAGAGACTTTGGCTGGATGGGCGGTGATTCAAACTCACAACTCCTGGACTGATAGTCAGACGGGCTTCCGACTGAGCTTACCGGGCCTGACCCAGCAGTATTAGAATAATTTGAAGTGGCATCAGTGGTAGTAATCAAATGTTTTTGATCTTTAAATGGAGGGTCTGACTATCAATCCAGGTGTCGATAGTTCATTTTAACATGGCCAAGCATTCCTGATATAAAGGAGTTTGTATGCATTAAATACAATTGTATTGTAAATGTAAATAATGCCCCCACTGTGTCTTGATGATATCTATTGCGTGTGTCATCTTCAGTTAGACTGGGGACCTTGAACTTCACATAGGTATTAACCGTCATGTCAGCAACAACAAATCACACCAAAAAGCATTCGCACAAGTCTTATCTATGTATAAAAGCTGTATACAATTCATTACAACTGAGTTTATGGTTTTTGAGAAGGATTCGAAAATGTGAATTGTTTAGATGCTCTGAAATATTTCAAGCCCCACCCCCAGGGCCAAACCATAAGACCCAGGGACATGCAATTCTTATAAAGGTATCATATACGTCCATAATCATGCTCACCATTTGTTTCCCAGTGCTTCCTATAGTAAGAAGATTTTCAAAGTTTACCTTGAATTTGACAGTTTTGGCCCCGCCCCCAAGGCTCTTGTGGAGTGAGGACCATGCAATTCACAATTTTGATTCACCCTTTGGTACCAAAGCTGCATACAACCTTTTATTACGATTGAACTTACGTTTTTGAGAAGTCGACAGATAAAGGCGATCGCAAAAGGTTCCTTGAGACAAAGTCTCAGGTGACCTTAAAATACAATGTGATTCAGTTTAAATAATAAGAGACTAGATTAAAAATATATAACTATTTACATAGCTATTAGCATCTACATTTACTATAAAATGCCAAATGATGTAAAACCTTCCATTTAACTTAACTTTCCACAAAAACGCTGTAAAGAATGTTTTCAATCATGACAAAAACATTTATAAACAGTGTTACCTTGGTATGATTGAACATATATAAGTGTTTGCGCAAACTGTAATGCAAATACATTTTGTTTATGTGGAACATACAAGCTATGAAGTTAACGGTTCATTTGCAACATAAAAATATAAAAACATGAGCACAATCAGAGTCATTAATCGCTATCTAACTGTTGAAATTTGTAACAGGAGCCATATAAGCATGTATGTGGTCTATATATATAAGGAAAAATGTATATCCTGTGGGGCATCAGCATTCATGTACAATACTAGCTTATGAGGGCTATATATATCCGTTATATATAGAAAATGTGGGCCCTTGAAGAAACCCCACACCAAGGTGTCATTCAAAGACCCCACAAAAGACCATATGTCTTTATATATATATATATATATATATATATATATATATATATATATATATCTTGTTCTTTGCATGTCCATCTCACATGTTTAACAAATACCACATTTACATTATTTTTAGTGTAATTTTGGCAAATGTAACTATTTTATTCTATTAACTTGATTTCAAATTTCATTTTCAATATTGCCTGTTTTCTGAATATGTTCTGCGTATAACACAATTTTAATATACAAGTACTTAGTGTATTTTCGAAATATACGAGGAAGTATTTAGCTAAAAGTGAGCTTTTCCAAGGGCGGAACCAGGGATGCACTCCGTCCCTCAATCGGGCAACCTGCTTAGTGTAGCGAGAAGGTCCTCCGTTGCCGAGTGGTCCGGCGCGCTATCGCCTAAGAACGCTTAACGCTCTCAGCTGAGACCTGACACTATTCCCAAGACACTACCTAAATGTCCGTTCTAAACAAACATGAAAAGGTGCGACCCAATTGTCCGTTCTAAAATTATATAAAAATAAAAACTCATCATCAAATACTCGTCAGATTGCACTATTTTGCGACTTTGTTTTGATTATGCCTGATCCTCAGTATGAAATCCTGAATTGGCCCCTGTATTTTGACCGCATACAAAGTTATATAGATAACAACGTTACCATATTGGCTTGCCAAGTCAATTTTTAATAGCCTGGCATTTGCCGAATTATTACCAATTTGTGATATACAACTTAGTTGTAATGACTTGTGCAGAAAAGAACTCGAGGTGATCGTTCAATGTTTTTTTTTATAACTTATGAACATTATTCATGGGTACATTGTGTAATGGGGTTCACTGTTTGTTATTGATTAATGGGGCATGGTTATGTTTTCTAGGGAAGGTATATCACGGATGGGGCTGTTCTGGTGATTAGTACTATTTAGGGAGGTTTATTAATTATTTTTGTGGCGAAAAGGGCTCCTTGGAAGAAGAAAAAATGAACTTTCTGACAAAATATATTCAGATCTTAACCAAACAGTTATGTAACCACAAGATCACGGACAAGTTCTTGAACCAACTTGATTCGACAACAAATGTCCACGCCACAGGGCTTATAAGCACATTTTAAGCAAAACATTTTCTCTGAAAGTTGAAGGCATATACGTTAGGTATTTTACATGTAACATTGCATGGTTGTCTCCTAAAAACAGTTGTTGAAGAGGAATTAAGAAAAAACGTTTCTTCTGAAATGTTCATCGGTCCATTTGTTGCCAGCAGAGCGATTCAGACCCTGTTGGGCCTGTAGTTTATTTTTTAACTCAACGTTTTTTTTTAGAAATTAGGATCTACTGTAATCATTCACCTTGGCGTCGCAGACAGACAGACAGACAGACAGACAGACAGACAGACAGACAGACAAAATGCGAGCTATTCTTATGTAGACATGCGACGTTTATGTATACATATTTATGATCATACAGGTACAGAACGTGTTTGAAAATATCTATATCGTTTAAATTTATGTCATTCGTATGCAAATCTATTGTAAGTGTTCAACATATATCGTCAGAGTTATATCATGGTATGCACCAATTCAATATCCCCGCTATACAATGATACGATATTCAATAGCAAATGTCTTTAAAGCGTTTGCCTCTTTAGTTTATTCTATAAATACATTGCACAAGCATTAATAATCCATTGTTTCAAAATTCACGGGTTCGTCATTTATTCTGGTTAAACCTTTGCTTGCAAGTACCATCAGGTCCGTATCTTACAAACCACTCAATGTATTAGATTGAAACTTCAGACGATACTTCCCAGTCGTCAACGGTACAAAAAGAACTACGTAAGATAACTCTTGCATGAATATAATTAAAACTATTGCCCTTGTTTGACTTACAAATTATTGTTAAAGGTTTGCGTGCAAGGACCATCAAGTCCATATCTCATCAATCATCAGTTTATTTTATTGAAACTACATACACTATTTCCCAGTCATCAAACATACTACAATTATGAAGTTAGATAACTTTTGCATAAATATAATGCAGATTATTGCCCTTTTTTTACAAGTAAAAACAAGTCAATATCTCACACGCCACTCAATGTATTTGATTAAAACTTCTCATAAGACGTCCCAGTCGTCAAACCTACTAAACTAACGAAGTTAGGTAACATTTGTATGAATATAATGCAAAGTATTGCTCTTGTTTGACTAAGATATCCGGGTTAAAGCTTTGCGTGCTAGTACCATCATGTCCCTATCTCATTAAACATTTCATGTATTGGATTGAAACTTCACACAAGACGTTCCAGTCATCAAACCTACAAAAATAACTTAGTTAGATAACTAACTCTTGCATAAAAATAATAATAATTATTGTCCTTGTTTGACTTAAAATTTTGGTTAAAGTTTTGCATGCTAGTATTAACAAGTCTATATCTCACCAACCACTCAATGTGTTTTTATTAAAACTTCTCACAACACCCAGTTATCAAACCCAATAAAATAACTTAGTGAAATACATGAATTAAATGAAAATTATGGCCCTTATTTGATTATAAAGTTTGGTTAAAGTTTTGCATGAAGGTCCATTTAACAACCACTAAATATATTTGATTGAAACTTTACGTATGGCTTTGTTGTCATGAACCCAACTAAGTTAATAAAGTTGGATAACTCTCGCCATATTTTTTGGCAAATTATGGTCTTTGTTTGACTTTGAAGTTCTATAACTCAGCAGCCACTGCATGTATTGGATTGAAAATTCATACAAGGTATTGCAGTAAGGCCTTCTCAATTTAATAAGTTAGATAACTCTTGTTTGCTTGGATTTGTCATCAATCTCAATCAAATTTGTACATCTGTGGCCAAATATTCGAATAGTCCAGCACGCTGTCCTATTGACAGCTCTTGTTAAATAAGCAGTTGTCTCGAATGTCATGAAAATGAAACATTAATAATACTCAGTCTGATTAAGTATGCCGGGACCGGTTAGCTCAGTTGGTAGCGCGTCTAAATATCAATTCAGGGGTAGAAAGTTCGAATCCCTGCCCGATCACTGTCTGTATGACTATTGATATACGACAACATTATGTCTTAATGTATTCATCTCTCCGCACTGTTGGCTCTCAAGCGGGAATTATCAGTTACTTGCGGAGAAAGGTGTGTTCGAGTACTGGTTAACTTTCTAGGATCCTAGGAATGAGTGGTCAAGTTAACTGAGTGTCTGTTAGCCGTCGGTGGTTTAAAAATCTAAAACTGATTCATACATCGTGCTCTATCTCAATACATCGAGACATAAATTATTGACTAAGTATGTTCTAATTTTTTAACCTTAGCCGTTTTCCAAAAATAGCAATATCTAGAACATATCTATTTAATGACCTCCTTGTTAGGACATGCTATCGTTTGTTATCGTTTTGTCACAATGCTGCACACTAATCTACGGTGTTCCGTTAGGGCCATCGTGCTATCGCTTTGTCAACAAGCATACGCGATGCCACGACAGCACGATGACACGATGGTGATGGCACGATAGTACGATAGCACGATGGTGATGGTACGATGACACGATGGTGATGACCCGATAGCACGATGACGATGACGCGATGACACGATGGTGATGAAGCGATGCCACGACAGCACGATTACGATAACGCAATATTACATCACGTTATCATCATCGTGCCATCGTGTCATCACCATCGTATTATCGTACCATCTCCATCGTGTCAATGTGTCATCGTGTCATCGCGCCATCGTGCCCTCACCATCGTGTCATCGTACCTTCACCGTCGTGTCATCGTACTATCGTGCCATCACCATCGTGTCATCGTGCTTTCGTAGCATCGCCTTCCTGTAAGACATGTGAAAAAAAATAATAATGGAAAACATCATGGATTCAAGTATTCTGGGTTATTTTGTGTCAGGTTATACATACCCGGAGATACAAATGCTGCTAAAAAGGGAAATTCATATAAGATACACAGTCATGTGTTTTATATTATAATCACTAAAGGTGAGTTATTTATGCGTGCAAATATGTTATAACGTGAATGGTAAATTATTGAGAAGGGTCATACTATGATTATAGTCATTTCGACAGATTCACAAAAAAAGTTGATGTCGATCCGGTAAATAACAGACAAAATCTTAAATGATAAAATAGTTTGTGTATAATACCGATGTGTAGTGGTTTGTCTGCCTGCCTGCCTACCTGCCTGCCTGCCTATCTGTCTGTCTGTCTGTCTGTCTGTCTGTCTGTCTGTCTGTCTGTCTGTCTGTCTGTCTGTCTGTCTGTCTGTCTGTCTGTCTGTCTGTCTGTCTGCCTGCCTGCCTGCCTGCCTGCCTGCCTGTCTGTCTGTCTGTCTGTCTGTCTGTCTGTATGTCTGTCTATCTGTTTTTGTTTGTTTATGTGTTCGTTCCTTCGTTCCTTCGTCCGTTTGTTCGATCGTTTGTTTGTTTGAATATTTTAGCAGCATGTTAACGCCATCGAGGTCTAACAGGCGACCGGTTTACCTAAACACTTTTTCGTTCGAGGCAAACCAGTACTCGAGCACGCTTATTTCTGCAAGTAACTGATGACTTTTTCAGTTGAATCAGCGATGTGACACAAATGACAATAAAGTGCTTTGCCGTATATCAGTCAATCATCACAGATATGGCTGGGCGATATGTCACCTTTGGTAGAGTTTTGAGTGTCGAGTAAGAATGTCGAGTGTCGAGTAAGAATGTCGAGTGTCGAGTGAGAAAGTTCAGTGTCGAATGAGAAAGACGAGTGTCTAGTAAGACAACTGAGTATTGAGCAAGAAAGTCGAGTGTCAAGTTAAATATTTTTGGTAGTTAAACACCCAATAAGGAATTAGTGAGCAATGTTCAAAGTGGATTGGTCATACATGGTAAAGACGGGCCCTGTTCGATCAGTTGGTAGCGTGTCTGACTGTCAATCCAGGAGTCATGAATTAGTTTCGCTGTCTAATAATCCAAAATCGTTTTGGAATAAGTTAAAAAATCTAAGCTGCAAAGAGAAGAGAAACCACCAAATAACATGTGATCAGTGGAAAACATATTTCAAAAATATATTTTAATGTGATGATAATGAAAATGAATAATATTTTAATGCAGATTGAAATGATATTGAAATGGCTGTAAACATTAATGATGCAGAGGATATAATGTTCAATTCTGAAATTACAGATGAAGAAATAACCAAATCTATTAAATCATTAAACATATCCAAGGCATGAGGTCAGGATTGCTTACCACCGAGCATATTCATTTATGGTGTCGACATATTGTTGCCCATACTCAGTCGTTTATTTAATCGTATATTTGAGAGTGGTCAGTTTCCAGAAGATTGGAGTAATGCTATAATCGTTCCGATATTGAAGAAAGGTGACATAATACAGTTGAAAACTACCTTGGTATATCCTTATTGGACTTATTTGGTAAAATATACACTGGTATAATCAACAGAAGGTTAACTTTTATCGCTAATATATTTGACAAGATATCTGAATCCCAAGCAGGGTTCAGGTCAGGGTATTCTACTGTTGATAATGCATATATACTGCAAACAATAATATCAAAGTATCTTTCAAAAAAGCGTGTGAAATTGTACATAGCATTCGTCGATTTCAAGACCGCCTTTGTCACTTTTCGTAGAGATAAACTTCGGACAACATTAAAGAATATTGGTGTTAAAGGTAAACTATTTAAAGCAATACAAGCCATGTATGCCTGTGATTGTTCTCGAGTGAGGTCGAATGGGAAACTTAGCGACAGTTTCGAGTGTCCGGTTGGATTAAAGCAAGGATGTTTGGCCTCTCCTATCCTGTTCTCGCTATTTATCAACGATCTTGCGGAACTTATTGAAAATAGTGATCTTAGAGGAATACAACTTTTTCCAGACACAGTAGAACTTTTCATTTTATTATTTGAAGACGATATAGCTTTGATTGCTGATACAGTCATTGGTTTACAGAGACAGCTTCATATTCTGAGTGACTATTGTGATCATAGTTATTTGAAAGTCAACACAGGTAAAACAAAAATCATGGTTTTCAAAAGTGGTGGAAGACTTTCAAATAATGAAAAATGGTTATACAAAGGGCATCCATAAGAAATAGTTAAGTGTTTTACATATGTAGGTGTATCGTTTTCCATGCAACTTTCCTTTAATAAGATGGCAGAAGATTTAGCTTTAAAGGGTAAGCGTGTGCTAGTGTCAGTTCTGTCAAATTTATATAAATATGGACAAATACCGAAAAATGTTTTTTTTTAAATTATTTGATTAAAAAGTTGTATCAGTTGTGCTGTATGGATGTGAAATTTGGGGATTTGCTGAACGCCAACATACCGAAATAGTCCAACGATATGCTTGTAAACGATATATGTGTTTAAATACTAGAGCTTCTAATACAGCAGTGCTAGGTGTTTGTGGTAGATATCCGCTATGGATAGAATCAACTTAGAGATGTATTAAATACTGGATTGAGATTATAAATATGCCAGAATTTTGATACGTAAAAAATTGTTATAATGTGTTGAAAGTACTAGACGAAAGTGGAAGAACTAACTGGGTCAGCCAGGTCAGAATAATTCTTTGTTCGAATGGGTTTGGTTTTGTGTGGATAAACCAACATGTACAAAATGAAAGTGTGTTCATGTTGTCATTAGTTCGACGTTTGAAAGACCAGTATGTACAGAGTTGGATAGAAGCAATTAATATGTCGTCTTAATTGTGTTTCTAAAAAAAATGTTAACTAACCTATGATCATGAATTATATCTAGATATTTTGTTTGTTAAAAAATTCAGATATTCACTTGCAAAGTTTAGATCTGGTTCACACAATTTAGAAATTGAAACTTGAAGACATCATGACACTGATAGGAACTTACGGGTTTGCAAACTATCTACATCAAATGAGGTAGAGGACGAGTATCACTTTTTATTATGTTGTACAGTCTACTCTTATCTTCGTGAGATATATATTCCACAAAAATACTTTTGTCATTCTAATATTAACAAATTCCGAATACTAATGTCTACAAAAATGAGAAATTGTTGCAATCAGTTGCTTGTTACATTTATTACGCATCCGAGAAACGTAAAGAATTGATGATGATACAAAAAAACTGAAGATACAATATTCTTTTATGTATATGCCACATCCAGGATACTGCTTATAACAATGCTCTTACAATGTTTTATTGTTGACATCTTAATTCAGATGCATTTTTTACATCGTGTACAATTTCATAATTAACATGTTTGTATTATGTGTTGTGGGCTCGAGGCCTTATATCACAATAAACTTTGTATCTTGTATCTTGTATCATGAGTTTGAATACCCGCCAGCACATTCTCCGTAATGACTGATAAACGACTATCAGTCTCATTGTCATTTGTCTCTCACCCCTATGGACAAGTCGTCCCAAAGACAACTCGTCCCACATTTTGAGAAAAATTGTTCCAAGATTCGAGACACTTTGTCCCCCTATTTAAATACAACTCGTCCCATCAATAGACAAGTCGTCCCAATTAATTATTTCCTGTACCATTTCAAACGGGAAAGATATCAGTTAGTTGCGCAAATGAGTTTTACTGATCGTCTGTTTACACTTACTTAAAATGTATTTATTTCACTTTGATTGTTACACAAGTTATTATTATAAATCACGTTCGGTGTATTCCGGGGTAAAAACAGTACTAAGCATATACGAATATAGTGTCCGTCTCACACATAACCGTAGCGGAGGATCAGACCCACGACCCTCTGATCGTCTGTTAGCTCTCGATGGCATAACAATTACGCTAAACACTCAATTCAACAATCAAATGGTAGGAGAAAAGTGAACAAGTTCATTGTTAAAGTGACATGACTGAGTGTACATTGTATTGTATTGTTGGGTGTTTATTGTCGTTTTCAGCAACTGTTCAGTGCTGGCACACATGAGTATCATGCCGAACCAAATACCTTCTATACAACTAGACTAGCAATTCACTGCGAAAATTTGGAATTCATTTAAATACATATATATTAATTGTCGTTTTAAAATAAAGTACACGAGAAGCGTTCCTCTTGATTTTCCATTTCTAGTTATAGAAGAAGAAGAAGTCAAAGTATCAAAGTACAAAGATGCAGTAAATATGCATATTTAAACACATAAACACAAAACGAGTTGAATAACTAACATGTACATACTTTAATATAAAGACATAACTATACCTTCCGATACTATTATAAGAATCCCACTTAAGTACAGGAAGGCGATGCTACGATAGCACGATGACACGACGGTGATGGCACGATAGTACGATAGCACGATGGTGATTGCACGATGACACGATGGTGATGGCACGATGGCACGATGACGATGATGTGATATAATATCGCGTCGTCGTCATCGTGCTGTCGTGGTATCGCTCCATCACCATCATGTCATCGCGTCATCGTTATCGTGCTATTGTGTCATCACCATCGTGTCATCGTACCATCACCATCGTGCTATCGTGCCATCACCATCGTGCCATCGTGGCATCGCGTATGCTTGTTAACAAAGCGATAGCATGATGGCCCTAAAGGAACACCGTACTAATCGCATTACATGGGAAAACAAACTGCCAATGTAAAGGTATAAACTGAATCAGCTATTTTGAAGCTACGTAATTCTATTTTTAGATGGAACCTTCCGTATTAGGGGTGTTTGTAGTATGACAACAGAGTTATCTGGTACATAACCTATCAAATAAACTATATATCAATATAAAGTATGTTGTACTACTGTCTGTTTCGATAGCGTAGCGCTAACGGTTTGAACTGTCAACCCAAATGTCACGAGTTCGAGCTTTACTTATATTGATTTTGTTTTTCAATTTATTTTCCATAAAAGTGTCCCT